>SEYY01004547.1:42500-45000 GCA_009176605.1 Armadillidium nasatum
AAGACGCCATCACCACTATCTTTTCATCAATGCCGGAACAATTGGGGTAAGTACGAAGGGCCAATGGAGGCACTACCCACTATTAATTACAGGTTTTGCTAATTGTATTTATTTCTTGGAGTCTGCTGATGTTTCATTACACCATGAAATTTTCCTGTTCGTGGTTTTCTTCGCTATTCCTTTTGTTCATCCCAAATTTCCCTAACACATACGAGACACACCATTCATTGGTAGTAAATAATTCTGCAATATGCAACAATGATACGTTACTTGCAATACAAGCCCAATACAATCTCGGCGTGGTGTCATTTTGTCATAAATGCAAGTGATGATCAAATATATATATATATATATATATATATATATATATATATATATATATATATATATATATATATATATATATATATATATATAGAGATATAGAGAGAGAGAGAGAGAGAGAGAGAGAGAGAGAGAGAGAGAGAGAGAGAGAGAGAGAGAGAGAGAGAGAGAGAGAGCAATTTTTAGTGACTTAAGACCTGATTGTCTTGTCTGTTTGTTATTAGCTCTCCGTCTTGTGGCTTCATTTTTATATCATTTCCTCTGAAAGCACAGTCCTGAATGACATGCTTTTCATGGTGAATGTTTATTTTATCCAAGAATGATTTCTTGAGTGTTTATCTTCGTCTGAGGCATCAAAATTCTTCATTTTTTTCTTTTTTGCTCAAATAGTTTGGTAAGAGCATAAATTTTCTATTTTAAATGTCATCAAAGGTTCTCTTAGTCTTCAAGCCTATGCGTTCTTTTTATTTTTTTTCAAATATTTTTTATTTCCAGTTTTTTTTTTTAAAGAAAATATTTCAGATAATTACATATTATTATAACTATTCTGTTTTTTTATGTCATGCGTGCTGATTTAAGAACTCTTAAACTTCACTTTTTCCTTTTAGAATAATGTTTTATTATAGGCATGCTTGCTTTAAAACAGAGCTAAGGAATTATTCGTAATCGTAATTCGATTCTGGACCAATTCAGATTGTGATACTTTAGGATTTATAATTTCAGTTTCAGACTTGGTTCCAACTATTTCAGATCATTCGGCTCAGATTCCAACTATTTAGGATCACGTGATTTAAACCGACATCGATGTTGTTTACTTAAGAGAAAACTGTGAAGAACAAAATTGAACCCAAATTTTTAATTGCTCAAACTTATTATGATATATCTAAAACCAAATTATAACTTTTTTTTTCCCAGTTTTGATATTGTTTAGAGATGAGATAAATCTAAAATTTGAAATCAATGTTTTTTCAACTTTCAGATTGTAAAAGATATTCAAAAGTCAAATGCTTGGGTATACCTTGGAACCAATGAATATACCAGTTTAAGTTTCATTTTCTCAATAGTCATCAAATGAATTTCTTGTAAATCTTAGTGACGTCTGTGAAGATTAAGGAAAATTGTTCTGCTAAGTCATCAAATTGAAGGATGAATAAATTTGTGTTCAAGGAAGATTTAAATAAGGGCTATTTATTGCTAAAGCCTGGAAAGCTATTTAGCAGACGCCTCATTTTAAGAAATCATAAATGAAAAATATAAGAGCACAAGTAAGAAAAAATAAAGACGTAAAAGACAAAGTTACGTGCCAGTTGCACTTGCCCTTTCGTTCCACCTTGATTTAGCAAAGAATAATTTTTACTTGTCTGAAAAATATATACTTTGTTGAATTTTGACATAAGTGAAAGCTCAAATTAACTAAAAGCGAGCTGTAAATTTACTGCAACGTTTAAATTGAACACAGTATAATTATCAGAATTTCTTACTTAAGAATTTTTAAAATACCGAATTTACAACCAATTTTTAAGTCTTATTTTATGAAATTGATATGAAAATTAGATAGATAGATTTACCCTTACTTTAGTACATAGTAAGGGGATCTCTAATCTTATTTTTATGTATTACATAAAGGTTTAATTTATTGGCATACAGGCACACGCATATATATATATATATATATATATATATATATATATATATATATATATATATATATATATATATATATATATATATATATATATATATATATATATATATATATATGAGTATAGAATCGAAATTGGGGGTTTAGAACCCCCATTTTCCAGTAACTTTTGTAAAAGGTGTAGAGATTACAATATAATGTTTAAAAAATCATAATAACTCAAATCCAATCTTATCACACATCTACGCAATAGTCCATAACTTCCCCAACTCTTTACCACGTCAAATTGCCAAATCATATAGAATATAAGAATTAGAATGAGTTGAAGTGTAGTTGCTTAAAAATTGTTGATCAACGTGAAAACGTATTAAGAGAAAGCTTGTTTTTAACATTCCTATATTTAATCTCATTCTCAGTATATATATTAATCATTCACAGGGGTGTCCAAAATTTCCTTCTATAAAGTTTTAAGAATCCAGCTTTAATATTTGCGCTTAGAGAAGAGATAAATCTAAAATTTGAATTCAATGTTTT
>SEYY01004547.1:52500-55000 GCA_009176605.1 Armadillidium nasatum
AAAAATACTTTGAAAAGAGTTATATAGGCTATATAAATTTAGAGAATAAATAAAAATTGAAATAACGATAAGAAACAATTTTATAACTATTAATTATTATAGTTTATTTTTTCCAAAAAGTAAAAAACAAATCAGCTTTAAGTTTATTTATGATCTAGTCTATTTCATTTATGAGCAGTATATATTTCCAGCTTATAGGTAATAAGATTAAATTTAGATTTATTTACTTAAGTTCCTATATTTTACATTAAATTTAAGATGTTTATTGACAATAATTGTATATTTAATAGAGTAAGTTTGTCTAACGGCATTCATAATAAAATGGGTATAATTCTTTTATACAATTTATTTACAGATAATTATAATTTAATAATTTATTGTAATAAAAAAAGATATAATAAAAAAAGGTATAATACTTTTAAATAATTTGTTTACAGATAATTATAATTTAATAGTTAGGATGAGAGAATAGATTGGCTTGTCTTGAGCAAAATTATTTTAACTGAAAAATCTGATATTCACTCAAATTTATAATCAAAATTACAGCACAAGCATTTTATATAAACTATAATTATATATAACATCAGTTCTCTGTAACACGTTAAAATTCATTATTTATATATTTTACCAAGTAAAATATAAATTTTTTTTTTTAAATAAAATTTTCACATCTCACGGGTATTGCTCTATTCGAGGAGAGGAACTTTTCTAGGTAGTATATATCTTGGATCCCAAGTGGGATTGAACCGGCACCCTCAAGCATGTGAGTCAATCATTCTACCGTTTAAGCCACGGTAGACGTATTCGTAGTTTTGACCCTTAAAGTTGTTTGACAGTTAATCAAGAAAGTAGGGAAATGGTTGTAAGTCTTAATTAAAAGGTTTGAAGAGTTTGCAAAACAAAATTCTACTTATTTTATTCAAACAGTTTCAGTATAGATAAAATAATTTACACTAATAATGTAAGTATCAGATTGTAATATGCTTTTATATATATATATATATATATATATATATATATATATATATATATATATATATATATATATATATATATATATATATATATATATATATATATATATATACATTTAAATTGTTCCCAATTCAGGAGCAATTTTATAGACAAAAGTTCGGTTTAAGTATGGGTTTTGCCTCTCTCCCCGATTCTAAATAAGCAACTTGTTTTGTGGAACTGTTTGAGTTTAAATTTGTATTTTCAGATGTTTTTCTTCGAAATTTTGGATGGGGGAGATATGTTGACGATATTTTTGCAAATTATTAGTTACCTTGGATCCCCACGGTAAATAATGTAAATTGCAGCCTCGTTTTTTCTGTTTTTAGAAATCCCACCTCTTTAAATTCATATACATTGGTATTCTTCTCATTCGTTTCATACAAAAATGGGAATTGTTGCATCACAATATATCAGAGCATTAAAAATCTGTTCCCCTTCCTCTCTTAGGGATGAGCTAAATTTCATAAGAAAAACTTTCAGATCCCTTTTCTATCCAGATAGCGTTATAAATAAAGCTTTCTATAAAGCTAGAAGAAAATATACGGTGTAGGGATTAATATTAGGAAAAAGAAACCTTATAATGAAAGAATTATCATTCTATTTCATGTTGATCCCATAATTAAAAGACTTTTCTCAAACACGGTATCGTTTGTAAAATCTGTATCTAAATCACGTTTGTCTGATAGAAATGAGAATACAAGGGTTTATAGTATAGGTTGCAGGAATTGTGGTGGTAGGTACTATGGAGAAACTAATGATTTTAAAAGACGTATTTATCAACATTATACTATATTCTGAGGTGTGGTGATCGTAACTCTGCGTTGCATCAACACAGAGAAGAAAAATAAAATCACATAATCGAAGAGTTCGGCAAAAGTTGCTAATTTTCCTGCCAAAAAAAAAAAACGATAATAGAAAGTTTTTAGAATCTTTCTTCATTAAAAATACAAAAAATTTTAATCGGTCCCTTGGGAAGTGAAAATTGATGATATTTTGAATAATTTAATAAAATATGAGAAGTTTTACAAAAAGATTTTGGAAAAAAACATTTTCATGCTAATTTTTGTACATAATTCCGAACCAACAAAATTAGATTGTTTGAGTCTTCGTCTTGGAGTAGATGTTTCAGTTTTCCTTTTTCTTCACTCCCCAAAAATACCTTGAATAAAGATCTCGGGTGTTGAGGTCGAAAGCTCCGGATTTTTAAAACATATTTTATATGTTTTAGTTATTAGTTATTCTTTTTATCTTTTTATGATTTTATCGTTTTAAAGTAATTATTTTTTTTCCTTTTTGGCTGTTAGGTTAAAGTTAGGGTGTTTATAGAGTATATATATAATATATATATATATATATATATATATATATATATATATATATATATATATATATATATATATATATATATATATATATATATATATATATATATATATATATATACATTACACCATTATCCCGCATGATGCAGGGTGGCGCCGAC
>SEYY01004547.1:57500-60000 GCA_009176605.1 Armadillidium nasatum
ATATATATATATATATATATATATATATATATATATATATATATGTTGTTATATAGGCACCGACTGAGGTTGGAAATTTATTGGGGCCGGGGCCGGGGCCGGGGCCGGGGCCAGGGTTGCCTAAAATTTATAAAGAGGTCAAAAGAACTGAAATTTTAGATGAAGAAAATTAGATATAATTTTAATTGAGATCAATTTAATTAAAAGGAAGGAGCAGAATAGCCAACATTCACTTAAATTAATGATTATATGCATTTTTTTCAGAAAAAAATTTAAAAAATTAAAGATTTTGTATAATCAAAGTTTGAAAAAACCACAAAAAAATTTTGAAAAAAATATTATTCTGATTCATAATTGTGATTCAACAAGTTTATTGTGGTCGTTAAAGTTTGAAGAAATGTAAGATAATAAAATTATCACTCCCTATTGTTCCTGAACATTTCTTTCCCTCAAATTCTAAAACTTAAGATGTAAATGTTCAAGAAGATTCTGATAGTGAATAGTGATTTAAGTGAATGAATTGTGTGTTTCCTCTTTTATGTTGCATTTATTTTGCCACACCCAATATGTAACGAAGAAATAATGGAATTAAAATCTTAATTTTCATATTTTGTTTGATTTAATCCACCATTAATAAATATAATTTGTAATTAACCCAGGCAGGTAAACTCCAGTTTTCCCTGATTTTCCACGCATGCTTGCGAGTGAGTGAGAGGTGCATGTTAGAGTCTCACGATTACAGTCCCAAGCAGGATAAGTGGGGTTCCCTGCCATCGAAAAATGACCCTACTTTTAGGGCAAAATCTATACAAGCCGATTTTAAGAACTCTTTTTAATAAAAAAAATGATGCCAATATATTTCATTAATTTTATCAACAGGAAGACGATTTGATAGTTGTAATGCTCCATATAAACACTCGTAATTGTAAAATGAGCAATGATATGTTATCGCAGTTGATTCACACAGCATATTTTTATAATTTTTATAACAACAATTAACTATAATCAAGTTTGAATTACAGGCAAGTGTAACATCATTAATTTATAATCTTTGAACAAACTATTCATTTATCCTTGAAACGATTTATCCTCTCCTTATAACCACATCGAACGACAGCCTCTTCCGTTAAACACCATTCCTCAAAGAAATATATAACCCAGAGTTCTAGTCTTTAGATTTCTATAGTCTACTTTTTCCTTTCGTAGATTTTTATTATTATTATTATTATTTATTTATATTTTTTATGATTTTTAATTTTAAATTTTTATATAATTTTAATAAATATATATATTATATATATATATATATATATAATATATATATATATAATATATATATATATATATATATATATATATATATATATATATATATATATATATGTTTCCTCCGGTGGGCAAAGGTCGAAGGACTACCAAATTCCACCGGAGTTGGGAAAAGATCTATTATCATGGTCGATGGTGGCCGACGTGTCCAGATACACGACGTTTGAAAGTATGCAAGTCAAAGGAAGTTGGGAAAACAGATGAAGGGAGTGTGCTTCCAGACTTTACCAGTAGAGTATATGTAAGATTGAGCATAGCGGTTAAGTCTGGCGTCAGAGAGTTGGATAGAGAAAGGATGAGACTGTGTAGAAAGGCGTGTCGCACGAGCTCTTCTCAATGGAGGAGGTATGCGACGAGAGAGTTCAGAAGAGCAGTGTCCGTTGTAATAGCGATAGTAAAGAGAGAGTGACGCAGCAATTCGACGGGCAGAAAGAGATTGAAGAGAGTTAGTAAGAGCAGGAGAGTTGATGAGACGAAATGCCCTTGACTCCACCTTCTCTAGGAGAGCTGTATGTGTGGAACCACCCCAGATGTGCGAAGCATACTCCATACAGGGGCGAACAACACCCCTATACAGAGCAAGCAACTGGGGTGGCGTTAAGTAATTCTGAAGGCGCCTCAGAACACCCAACCTCTTAGAAGCTTGTTTAGAAAGAGAAGTAATGTGATCTTTCCAAGAAAGATCACGAGAAAAAGAAACACCAAGAATATTAAGAGCAGATGAAGGCTTGAGTTGTGTGTTTTCGAAGAAGATATCATAGTTGTGTGGAAGATTGTGTCGAGTGGAGAGATGAAGGAATTGAATTTTTGAGGCATTGAAAACAACCATGTTTTCTCTGCCCCAATTTGAAATACGAGAAAGATCAGAGGTTAGTTGCTCCAAGGCTACCCTTCTCGAGTCTATCAGCTGCTGTTGGGTGGGACGTTTTTCAAACTGGAAGGAATAATGAAGGGTGGAGTCATCAGCATAGGAGTGGATAGATGAGTAATAGAGAGAAGGTCATTAATGAAAAGTAGAAAAAGTGTTGGTAATAGGACAGAACCCTGAGGAACACCACTATTAATAGATTTAAAGGATGAACGGTGGCCGTCTACAACAGCTGCTATAGAACGACCAGAAAGGAAATGAGCGAGAAGATCACAGAGAGAAGGATAGATACCGAAAGAGGGAAGT
>SEYY01004547.1:70000-75000 GCA_009176605.1 Armadillidium nasatum
TACGTGTTTGTGAGTGTGTGTGTGATCAAATGTATAAGCACAGCAGATGAAGAATTTCCGAAGAAAAGAGAAAGAGTGAGAGCCCCTCACAGTAATCATCCATCTGGCAGCATTCGTTTTTAGAATTCTTATTAAATGTAGCCAAGAACCACTTCAACAAATTGTAAAATGTTCCTCTTGTTACCTCAAAATAAAAGTTAGTTTGACTCCGATTAGTGAAATGATCGATATTTAAACATGATAAAAAAAATGAGCAGAAGTTACGCTCAAAATAGTGCAGCATTCAATTCAGGTATATTTTGCAAATTAAATATCAGGTCTAACTTTGCTTCTTCTTCATTCTTTTTATTATTTTTCATAACGGAATCAAGCAAAATTTACTCATCATGATATAATCTCTCTTGTTCTTCTACATCACGCTCATCCTGACATTTTGCAAATTAAATATCAGGTCTAACATTGCTTTTTCCATAATTCTTTTTATTATTTTTTTCGGAAGACATCACTGATGTTTTGCGTTTTGCTAAAGCCGCACTCTTCGCTCAAACCTTTGTCATCCTCAATCTTTGTCTAATCGTGTACATTAGACAATTCCGGAGCTATTCCTCCTTCTCAAATCCCCTCCAACTCATTTATATTAGCATTGTAATTTCTTTTAAATATGTTATTTCGTCTCTCTCTCTCTCTCTCTCTCTCTCTCTCTCTCTCTCTCTCTCTCTCTCTCTCTCTCTCTCTCTCTCTCTCTCTCTCTCTCTGAGCTTAGCACAAAGAAGGCGTACTGTCCTGATAGTATTCCTCCCGTGGTTCTCAAAACTAGTGGTTCTGATCCTGTACCTTGTCTTCATAGCTGTCTTTCTACTTGATACTTTCTACTCGATACTTCCCATTCCTGATGGAAACAAGCTCTCATTCAGCTCTAATTTTTGTCCTTTCGCTTTCTTTAACCACTATTATTTACAAAGTTTTCGAATTTTCTCTTTACAGAAAGATTTGGAAACGTATTAAATCTTTCAACCTAATCTCCGATCGCCATTATGGTTTCAATAAAGACGCCCTACTGGTGATCTTCTTTATCTTCTTTCATATTCTTGGTTCTCTGCTCTTCGAAATTTATTTGATTCTAAATGTAACTTTCTCTCATTCATTTCCGATCACTTTGCAGCAGCTCTGGTTTACTGACACTATTCGTCCCATAAATCTATCATTTGTGGATTTCCTTAAGTTCCTGTTCTATCACCGGCTCTTTTTTTCAATTTTTTAATGATGGGTTTTTCTTTGTCATTTCGATGCCTATCCACTCTAATATTAACAACCGCTCTCTTAGTAGTCTTTTCAGTTTGAAAGGAGGCTCATTTAGCAGCAAATGGTTAATGATAGGGAAGTAGCCTTAGAGCAACTGACCTCTGATATTTCTCTTATCTCTATATGGTTCTTTTCAATGACTCAAGAATCCTGTTCCTTCATCTATCTATGTGATAATCTTCCATGTAACTAACATCTTCGAAAACACTAAACTCAAGCTTACTTAAGTCTGTAATATTCTTGGTGTTTCCTTTTCCCGTTATCATTCTTGGAAGGATCACATTGTTCTCTCTAACCATAAAAGCTTCAAAGAGGTTGGTGTTCTGAGGCCATTCAGAACTTCTCACCTCCCAAATCGCTTGATATGCACAAGAGGTCACGGCTCAGCAATTCTCTTACTCTCACTGATTCTGGTCAATCTCTTTCTGGACTTCAAATTGTTCCATCACATTATTTTTCCTATGACTATTACAATGGACACAGCTCTTCTGAACTCTCTAATCGCATACTTCCTCCTTTGAGGAGTGTCAGATTTTCCTACCCTAAACTGTACCGCTATGCTCATTCATGCGCCTACTCCACAGCAAAGTATTGAACACACTTTGGTCTTATTCTTCACATTTCCTTTCACTAACACACCTTCAAACTCTGTGTATAGCGTCATGTCGGTCATTAATTTGTATAATGATTTAACTTTTCTTCAACTGGTGGATTTAATGTAGGACCCCATTTTCTTTAGCAACTGAGGATATATATATATATATATATATATATATATATATATATATATATATATATATATATATATATATATATATATATATATATATATATATATATATATATATATATATATATATATATATATATATATATATATATATATATATATATATATATATATATATATATATATATATATATATATATATATATATATATATATATATATATATAGTATGTATGTATGTATATGTATGTATGTATGTATATATGTGTAAAATATTCGTAATGTGAATAATTATATTCAAATGTCTTAAATTTGAATTGAAATTATTTATTCATTTATTTATTTTTTTGATATTTGAAAAATATTTTCATCCTCGGATCCTTTTTGAGCCTTTTCAAAACATGATATTTTGCTTTTAATAAAATGCAGTTAATAAATAAAAACTATTTTCCATTTTTTGAAATAGAAAAATTTAAATTGAATACTTATTTTTAATAGAAAATATTAAATGTCTATTTTTAGTGGAAAAATTAAATACTTATTTTTAATAGAAAAAAATTAAATACTTTTTTTTAATAGAATAAATTAAATACTTATTTTTAAAAGAAAAAATTAAATACGTATTTTTAAAAGAAAAATTAAATACTTATTTTTAATAGAAAAAATTAAATACCTATTTTTAATAGGAAAAGTTAAAATACTTATTTTTAACAGAAAAAGTTAAATACTTATTTTTAATAGAATAAATTAAATATTTATTTTGATTGAAAAATTAAATACTTATTTTTAATAGAAAAAATAAATTAAATACTTTTTAATAAAAAAATCAAATTAAATATATACCTATTTTTAATAGAAAACATAAATTAAATACTTATTTTTAATAAAAAATTACATTAAATACTTATTTTTAATAAAAAATTACATTAAATACTTATTTTTAATAGAAAAAATAAAATTAAATATTTACTTTTAATGGGAAAAATTAATTTAAATACTTATTTTTAATATAAAACATTAAATTCAATACTTATTTTTAATGGAAAAAAGTAAATTAAATACTTATTTTAAAAAAAAAAATTAAAAAATAAATAAAAAAAAAAAAATAAAAAAAATTAAATTAATATTTTTAATAAAAAATTAAAAAAAAAAAAAAAAAAAAAAAAAAAAAAAAAAAAAAAAAAAAAAAAAAAATAAAAAAAATTAAATTAAAAATATTTTTAATAGAAAAAGTTAAATACTTGTTTTTAATAGGAAAAAATTAAATAAAAAGACATGTGTTATAAAAAAAAATTAAATTAAATACTTATTTTTATTGGAAAAAAAAAATTTAAATTTGAAGCTTATTTAATATGTATAATTTTTAATGTCACTTTTAGTGGAAAAAATAACAAAAATCAATTACAGATTAAGGAAAAATCAGATTTTGTTTCAAATTAAAGGTCGATATGCCAAAATACTTTTTTCTGAAATTGTGAAAGTGAATTATTCCAGACTTGATATGCCTGATGAAAATAAAGGAATAACAGTTTATATATATATATATATATATATATATATATATATATATATATATATATATATTATATATATATATATATATATATATATATATATATAAATATATATTTCTAATCATTACAACCCAATACATAAGAATTTGAAATTTCCAACTATATATATATATATATATATGTTATATACATGAAATTTATTTGAAATAAACAATTTTTTCATCTTTGTACGTAACTTTGATAATGAACGATAAGAAGATTAAAAATTTTTAATCCATTCTAAGTTCATCCTTTGTAAAATTAAATACAATATCAGTATTGAGAATTTTATTTAAATAAAATTATTACACACACGCACACACACACACGCGAACACACACATACACACACACATATATATATATATATATATATATATATATATATATATATATATATATATATATATATATATATATATATATATATATATATATATATATATATATATATATATATAATATATATGCGTGTGTATGCATAAATGACAAATAAATTCCTTTTGGTTTATATTAGTTCTTGGGTAAATTTAAAATTAAATATGCGAATGTAATTTTACATTTGTAATAAGATTTCCCAAAAGACGTTCCTCGAATTCCTTCATCAAATATTTGAAAAATTTTGCTTAAGAAAATTCTTTCTTTGATTGATCGTGTCGTAAGAAGAAATAAATGTGAATTAAATATAGTAATTAGGGATGGAGTGAAGTATCGGTATCGGTATCGGTATATCGGCATATTTTCCGATACTGTATCGGTATCGGTATCGGCAAATTTTTGGATAGAGAAAGCATTGGTAATCGGTATCGGTATCGGTAGTGGTATCGGCAAGTATCGGTATATTTTTAGGTCGGTATCGGTATCGGTATCGGTAAAAAATTTTGGTATCGCTCCATCCCTAATAGTAATATTAGTTAATATATGATCTGCTTCTTTGATAGAGATTAAAGTTTTGGAGCTTCTATTTAAGTAAATTATATAACTGTAAAAATTAAAGTATTTTTAATTATTTTTATCCATCACTCATTGGTATGGGAGTATGGAGGGGTTGAGCTCTTCCTATATATTTGTTAGTGTGTCATGCATTTGTAAGAGTAAACAAAAATGTAGATCTTATATTATAGAGTAGCACCGTAATTTTTTACACGTCATGCAAAAGGCCGTGTATCTTCACCCTAATTTGTCATAGTCAATGACGCCCTCAGATCTTGGTCAAAGTGTTGATAAAACTTTCTATCTTTAAGTCTCTGGAGGTCAAACAAAGGTCAGGGGTCTTCTAATTTTTACGAAAACTAAATTCTATGAAGGTTAAAATTAAAGTTCGATATGTCAGTGTAATCATGAAATCATGTATGAGTTATGAATGAAAGAAAACTAAAAAATGTCATTTATATCTTAATCCGTAACCATGATAAA
>SEYY01004547.1:80000-87500 GCA_009176605.1 Armadillidium nasatum
AAGCTGTTATTCCCTGAAATTGTGGCATTTCATTAAATCATTTGTTGTGGCTCTCGATATACAGAAAACTTTCGAAAGAATCTGATACAAAGCCTTGAATTCTTAACTTCTCTCGGTATCTTTCTCCACGTAGTCTTTTTTGATTCCCATTCTAGACTTTCTATGGAGGCTGTTGTAGGCGATCAACATTCATCCTTTAAAATCTATAAATTGGATGAGTGACCTTTGAGCATTTTACTTCTTACCTTTCTCGCTTTTCTAAAGAAATTGGATTCAAAATCTCAAACAGATTTCTTTCATTTACTTACTTGAAAAAAAATCTTCTTTTTGAATACAACAACACACAACTTAAACTTTCTATTTTTAATATTGTCTTTGGATGTTCTTTCAACCGCGCCAATTCATTTCTTTAATCATAGATGCGATAGGCGTCGTTGTATGGAGAATAATACATTGTATATCTAGGGTAGTACAGTCATACAAGTCTGTTTGCGTGGGTGGAATTTAGCGCTCTTCGCCTTATTTATATTTCCCAACTCTCACAAATCCTTTACAGTCTCTTTCTGGTGGGCAACTATTGTTTTACTCTTTTTAGATTATCTTTACCACAACGTAAAATGCTCCTCTGAACTCTCAAGTAGCAAACCTCCTCATATGAGAAGAGTTCGTGAAACTTGTCTGTCAGCACAATTTCAACCCTTTTCTGAACCGGGCTCTGACTCCAAGCTTTACCTCCATTCTAATCTTTATATGATTGCTTCTGGTAAATAAAACATAATCTTTATATATATATATATATATATATATATATATATATATATATATATATATATATATATATATATATATATATATATATATATATATATATATATATATATATATATATATATATATATATATATATATATATATATATATATATATATATATATATATATATATATATATATATATATATATATATATATATATATATATATATATATATATATATATATATATATATATATATATATATATATATATATATATATATACATTTATAATTTCTTATTGAAATAAAATGAGAAATGAATTTTTCTCAAAGGTCCTTCGCCTCTAACCTTCCCTTGATTGGTTCGATACGAGAAAGATTAAAATTAAGATTTTCTGCGGATAAATATCGAGTATATTATAATCATTCGATTAATCGAAAGAAAAATGGAAATCGTTTCTGATATCGATAATGTCGTAATCGACGGTTTTTGTTTCTCAAACGGAGCGGAAAAGATGTTGGGAAATGAAGGATTTTTTGGAACACTTCAAGGATTTTTTTTAATACAAATAAATAAAAAATAAAAATAAATAAATAAATAAATAAAAAAAAAGTAAATAAAATAAATAATAAATAAATAAAAAACTGCAATAAACCAATTTTAATTAGACAAATTCTGAAAATATGATATTAAATATTTTTAATATTAAAAAAAAAGAAAATTTAAGAAAAAAAAAAATATATATAAAAAAAATAAATAATTAGATAAGAATGTTAATTAATTTTTTTAATAGAAGCAGCTGTATATGATATTATTAAAAAATCTTTTATTATTATTTAAAAAACTTTTAATAAAATCCTTCATAATAAATAATAAATTATATTTATATTATACATATATATATTCTTTAATAACAAGAAAAAATGTAACAAAAGAGAAAATAAAAATTTGTTAATATTTATAAATACATTGTAAGTTTCTAATTAACAGCTTACATTCTTTTAATAATAAATACAATAATAATAATAATAATAGTAATAATAATAATAATAATAATAATAATAATAATAATAATAATAATAATAATAATAATAATAATAATAATAATATATAGATAACGATAATAATAATAATAATAATAATAATAATAATAATAATAATAATAATAATAATAATAATAATAATAATAATAAAAATAATAATAATAATAATAATAATAATAATAATAATAATAATAATGATATAGATAATGATAATATGATGAAAATAATAATAATAATAATAATAATAATAATAATAATAATAATAATAATAATAATAATAATAATAATAATAATAATAATAATAATAACAGCAGCAACAACAACAATAACAAGAAGCAACAATAATAATAATAAAAATAATAATGAAATTGCACACATTTCCCTCCAACAGATCTAAAAATTACTTTCTGTTCTATGTTAATTTTCTTAAGATAATTTCTGGAGAAAATAATTTACAAATATAATCATTCATTTTATTTTATTTGTAAATTTGTAAATTATTTCTCCAGAATTTGTCTTAAAGAAAATTAACTTAGAAACAGAAGGTAATTTTTAGATCCGCGGAAGGGAAATGTAAATATACAATTTATTAAAAAAGCTGAAATAGAATTTCTTAAATAATGATAATAATAGTAATAACAATAATTATAATAATAATAATAATTTTACAAATTTTGCTTATTACAAGTAATAATTAGCATTATAACAAAATTTTACGTAATAAAAATAATAATAATAAAAATTATAATACTGATTAATAAATAATAATAATATAATATTAATAAAATACTAATAATAATAATAATAATAATAATAATAATAATAATAATAATAATAATAATAATAATAATAATAATAATAGGAATAATTACAATACTAGTTTCAATACTATTAGTAGAAATAATAATAATAGTGGTATTAGTAGTAACAATACTACAACTACTGCTACTACTACTACTACTACTACTACTACTACTAATAATAATAATAATAATAATAATAATAATAATTATAATTCTCTTTCCTCTGGAAATTACGGGAAATTTTACTGATTAATAATAGCTCTTTGAATGAATATTATATTTTTATTCTCTGTGCAGTATTTTTTTTTCCATTCATTCAACTCATTTAGGTAATTATTACTCTGCCTTCACAATTACGATGTTCACGGCATAATGCATCTATTGAGGTCTCCTCCTTTATCCTCGGCTCCTAAATGAAGTCAATGGGAGAGATGACCTCGTTTCTTGGAATTGGCAAGCGGCTTTGTGACCTTTCATACCAGTTTGCTTCTTTTTTTAGTAGTAAAATTTTCAGTAGTTTCTATATTAGTAGTAGTAATAGTAATAATATTTAAAATAATAATGAAAATAATTAGCCGTAACAATAATTATTATTATAATTATTATTATTATTATTATTATTATTATTATTATTATTATTATTATTATTATTATTATTATTATTATTATTATTATTATTATTATTATTATTATTATTATTATTATCTTTATTATTATATTTATTACTATTATTAATAATAGTAGCAATAATAATAGCAATAATAAAATTAATGATAATAATATTATTTTTTTATTAGTTTTTTATTTATTTATTTATTTATTCATTTATTTATTTATTAGATACAACTTCTGACGTATTAAGGAAGGTTTTTGTGGAATATACTAGAGAAGCAATATGCCATGTGAGCTGATAAGTGAGGTAAAGAGCACTAATGATCACATCTTATGCATAGTAAAGCACACACAAGTATCAGTTATAGGTTTTGGATCACAATAATGCATAAAATAATAATAATAATATTTTTAAAATTTATAATGTAGCAGATTGGTGTAGAGAGGAGATGATTGTTAAATATGTGGTTAAGCAAACGACCTGACTTTGATCACAGAGTTTGAGGGGTTCCGAGATGAGGCATTGGCTACTAATAGAATGAGGATCAGTATAGGAAAAGAGAGATTTTGTTGATAAGTAGGGATCAGGAGAAGAATAACTTTAGAACTTGAGACATCAGACAAAATACACGTAAAGAGAATGAAGAAAGAACTTTCGGGCATAATTGCATTTTGAGTGGAGATCCATATGAGGGAGAGGGGTAGAGAGGCTAAAGATCAGAAGTGATAACCTTAAGATGACTATATAGAGAGTAGAGGAGAGGAGATGAGAAAGTATGAATGAGACAGAGGATGCGAGAACGTATAAAGATTGAAGGTGATGGATAGGTTCCGTCCTGGAAGTCTGGCAAGTGGGCGCATTTGTAGGAGCTTGATGAGAAAAGTGAGAAATGATTATTATTATTATTATTATTATTATTATTATTATTATTATTATTATTATTATTATTATTATTATTATTATTTATTATTATTATTATTATTATTATTATTATTATTATTATTATTATTATTATTATTATTATTATTATTATTATTATTATTTTATTATTATTATTATTATTATTATTATTATTATTATTATTATTATTATTATTATTATTATTATTATTATTATTATTATTATTATTATTATTATTATTATTATTATTATTATTATTATTATTATTATTATTATTATTATTATTATTATTATTATTATGGAGATTTCTATATTCATACTCTACGCTTATTCAATAAATTCAAGATATTGTAATTTCATCATCTAAATCTCACACTCCTAAAAGAAACACAGTTATCTATTCATGTGAATTCATAAGAACAAACCTTCTAAATAATTAGATAAAACGAGGAATAATCCTACGAAACAACACCAACCTAAAAACTTCTTTCTACAGACTTCCTAAAGCACGACAAGCAGTAAGTTATACTTCATTCATTCTATCGGACGATAAAAAAATGAAAGAAGAGAAAATTCATATGAACGTTATTTTTATTATTACTACTGGCCTTCACAATAGTCATTATTAATATCAGTAGTTTCAGTGATGGGGTAGTAGTAGTAGTATACGACTAGTTCAAATATTATTGCTATTAATTTTAATTTTTTATATTTTCATTCCACATGTATTATTATCATTACTATAAATATTCATCAAAATAATTGTCATTATTACTATCATTATTATAATTATGATTATTATTTATTATTATTATTATTATTATTATTATTATTATTATTATTATTATTATTATTATTATTATTATTTATTATTATTAATTATGCTACTATACTATGCTATTATTATTATTTTATTATTTATTACATTTGTTATTATTATTATTATTATTATTATTATTATTATTATTATTATTATTATTATTATTATATTATTATTATTATTATTATTAATTATATTTATATATTATTATTATTATTTTATTTTATTTTTAATTAAAATTTTAATAAATTATTAATTTTTTTATTAGGTTACATTATTGATTGCATGAAAAATATTATAATTAATATTACTAGAGTTTTGCTACTTTAACAGTAACATATTATTATTTATTAACTGAATTAAAATATTATATATGTAAGAAGCATTGGGGCTCAAAAGAAACCACCTTTTTTATCCCTAAGAAGCACCTTTTCACAGAACTGGACAGTCACAATATTGTTATAATTATTATTATTATTATTATTATTATTATTATTATTATTATTATTATTATTATTATTATTATTATTATTATTATTATTATTATTATTATTATTATTATTATTATTATTATTATTTATTATTTTTATTATTATTAATTTATTATTTATTGTCATTATTACTATCTTTTTTTTATTATATTTATTATTATTATTATTATTATTATTATTATTATTATTATTATTATTATTATTATTATTATATTATTATAATTAAAGACTATTTCGTCTCCCCAGAAGGCCATTTTGTATATGTAAATTTGTAACTGAAAAAATGAATAAAGATTAAATATTATTATTATTATTATTATATTATTATTATTATTATTATTATTATTATTATATTATTTATTATTATTAATATTAATATAATATATATTATTATTATTATTATTATTATTATTATTATTATTATTATTATATTATTATTATTATTATTATTTTATTATTATTATTATTGTATTTAGTAGTAATGGACCTATTGTAAAACTGAAAAGATAAATAAAACTTTGAGAAATTATCTTTTCTATTATTATTAGCAATAAAAGTAGTATTGGTAGAAGTTATAATATTTATTATTATTATTATTATTATTATTAAAAATTTTATTCTTAACGTTATTATTAAATAAATTAATTATTATTATTATTATTATTATTATTATTATTATTATTATTATTATTATTATTATTATTATTATTATTATTACATTATTATTATATTATATATTATTATTATTATTATTATTATTATTATTTATTATTATTATTATTATTATTATTATTATTATTATTATTATTATTATTTTATTATTATTATTATTATTCTCTCATCATGATCATTATCATCACATATTTTTTTATCATTATTATATTAGTAATAATAGTTGTTATTGTTGTAGCAGTAGTGGTAGTTGTAATAATGATATTATTTGAGGTAATAAAATGCAAGTACTTTTATTATTATTGTTATTATTTTATTATATTTATTTTTATAATTTTTATTATTTTCATTTTTTTATTATTTTTATTAGCATTATTATTTTTACTCATTTATTAATAATAATAATAATAATAATAATAATAATAATAATAATAATAATAATAATAATAATAATAATAATAATAATAATAATAATAATAATAATAAAAATAACATTAGAAGCTACATAATAATGAACAAACCTTACTTTATTTCTTTATTAGGGAGCACAAAGAGAAATAAGAAATAAGGATAATTATAACTATTTTTTATGAGGATTCTCAGTTAATAAGCTCATTAAAACGTATTCAAAATTTGGTTACTTATTTTTTCGATACTTCTCTTCATTTGCAATATAAACAAATAAATAAATAAATAAATAGATAATAGATAGATAGATAGATAGATAGATAGATAGATAGATAGATAGATAGATAGATAGATAGATAGATAGATAGATAGATAGATAGATAGAAAGATAGATAGATAGATAGATAGATAGATAAATAAATAAATAAATTATATAATAATAATAATAATAATAATAATAATAATAATAATAATAATAATAATAATAATAATAATAATAAAATCAGTAAAAAAATTTAAAATGTTCCTCGTAGATATATAATGACTATTTTTCTACTCACTTCAAATTTGGTATCTCTTTTGCATAAACTTAACTTTCGTCTTAAGCTTTCTGATTCTGTTCTTGTTGATCAGGATAGGATATTCCTGAGGGGGCGTCTCAATCTTGTAAAATTCAACTCTTTAAGATTACATCTTCTACAAATCTGATTCTCGAAGATACCTTCTAACTTTCCTATCTTCTTCGATTGGTCTCCCGTCTCTACTGTTGAAAATATAAACCTTTTTTGCCTTAATATAATAAAAAAAAAAAAAAATGTTTTAGAATCCTCATGTTAAAACATTTGCAAGGGGCGATCTTTAAAAATGTGGGTATTCTGTTTAAAATGTGAGGTTTTTCTATCCTCTTCTCAGTTACCCTAACTACAAAAGGGTCTCATCAGCCCTTTTTTGGAGTAATACCCTTCTTCTGGGGAGGTTTAGGTTTCACCATA
>SEYY01004547.1:97500-100000 GCA_009176605.1 Armadillidium nasatum
ATATATATATATATATATATATATATATATATATATATATATATATATATATATATACCAGAAATCTGTGAACGTCAGGAAGGTCAGTGGTCCTGAAATGGCATTTCCCCTCGGGTTCTGAGGCAGTGTGCTTCAGAGTTAGCGCCTGTCCTAGCTCAGCTCTACTCTCTATGCCTTAATACTAATACTTTTCATTCGATGCTGAAGGCTCGCATTTGTACAGCCTATCCCGAAAAAAGGAACCCTCTCTGACCCTTCTAGCTATCGACGTATAGCTTTCAACTTGTGTTCTGTCTAAATTTTTACTTTTCATTAACGATCTTCTCAACTGCACTTCTAACTCTGTTCACTCTTATGCTGATGACTCAACTCTCTATTTTTCTACTCATTTCAAATCTGCTCCCTCTTTTGCTTCTAGAGTTGCTTCTAGTCTTCAACTTTCCAATTCTATTCTTGTCGATATAGATGGGATTTTCCCATGGAGTCATAGCAACCTTGTGAAATTTAAGTCTTTTAAAATTCAATTTCTTCACATCTCCCTCTCAAAAACACCCCCCAGTTTCCTATATTCTTCCATGGCTCTCCCGTCTCACCTGTAAATAACATTAACATTATTGATCGAAACATAAACAATAAATTGTCTTCGAAACCACATATCACAATGGTTGCTAAGGCGGCCTCTAAGAAGTTGGGAATACTATTTAGGCTGCGAGAATTTTTTCTTTCTGAGCAGTTACTCCAATTATATAAGGATCTTATTCGCTCTTGTATGGAGTGCTGTTATCACATTTGGAGGCTGCAGCTCCCCTTTTCTGGAATAGTGTTGAGTCTAAAGCTAAAAGATTATTAAACTGTCCACTACTTTCAAACTCTCTTGACCCTCTATCTCTGCGACGTAACGTTGGCTCACTATGACTTTTATATAGATACTGCAATGGCAGGTGCTCAAGGGAATTGGCCTCTCGTATTTCTCCACCAATGCGTCGTACTCGTTGCACAAGGAGTTCCCTGCTTTCGCTCGAATTTTGTATGGATACTGGAAACAACAGGCTTGCAAATTGTGGTACCTTCTTCTTTTCAGCCACCTCTGTTCTGTGAAACTCTCTACCATCTTCTATTTTTCCTCCTGTATTTAATCTTCCTCTCTTCAAGGCTTCCGTGTGTTCTCACCTGAGGAATGTGCGTTAGGTTCGAGTCTGGGTGGGTTTTCTTCCTTTTGTATATGCTTGCATGCATGCTTGCTCTGAATAGCGGCGCTGTTCTCCACTGTATGGAGCACACGTCACACATTTGAAGTGGATCATACAGCTCTTCTAGAAAAGTTGGATTTATGGGGTTTTCGTTTTATCAACTCTCCTACTCTCACTAATTCTCTCCAGCTTCTTTCTACCCATCGACTTGTTGCGTCACTCTCTCTATACTATTGCTATTACAATGGACACTGCTTTTCTGAACTCTCCAGTCGCATACCTTCTCCATTGAGAAGGGCTCGTGTGACACGCCTTTCTATACAGTTTCTTTCTTTCTCTGTCCAACTCTCTGATCTAACCGTTATGCTCAATCATACACGTACTCTACTGGTAAAGTCTAAACACATTTTCTTTTCCTGTTTTTCTAACTTTTTTTGAATTGCACACCTTCAAACGCCGTGTATCAGGTAATGTCGTCCTTTAATGACGAGATTTCCGATGTTTCCCCAACTCTGATATATATTAGTAGGCTCCTGGCTTTTGCCCACCAGAGGTTATGTGATATATATAATATATATATATATATATATATATATATATATATATATATATATATATATATATATATATATATATATATATATATATATATATATATATATATATATATATATATATATATATAATATATATATATATTATATATATATATATATTATATATATATATATATATATATATTATATATTTTATATTATATATATAAATAAATGAAGAGAGAGAGATAAAGTGGAAATGTCAGAAACGTTTCTTTGAATTGGTAACGTGTTGAATTCTTTTTGCATATTATTATTATTATATTATTATTATTATTATTATTATTATTATTATTATTATTATTATTATTATTATTATTATTATTATTATTATTATTATTATTATTATTATATTATTATTATTATTATATTTTATTATTATTATTTATTAATTATTATTATTATTATTATTATTATTATTATTATTATTATTTATATTATTATTATTATTATTATTATTTATATTAATTATTAATATTATATTACTACTACTATTATTATTATTATTATTATTATTATTATTATTATTATTATTATTATTATTATTATTATTATTATTATTATTATTATTATTATTATTATTATATTACTACTACTATTATTATTATTACTATTATTAACACAATCAGCATGAAGAAAGCAATACACAAGGAGAGGTTTTATAAACCTTCTTTTCATGAAATATTTTTCAAACTAAAATTTTAATAAGAGGTA
>SEYY01004547.1:107500-110000 GCA_009176605.1 Armadillidium nasatum
GAACAGGGTGATTATTTTGAAGAGAATGAGTTAGTAAATAAATTTTGGGTTGTTACTTATGTTGCAGAGTTCTATTAGAGTGTAAACAAAATAAAATCTTCATGTCGTCATTCCTATGTGGGTGGCATCATAGTCACCGCCCTTGTCTTTGTATATAACTGATAAGCATAAAAGTAAAGAAAGTTTTCCTTTAATATTGAAAAATTTTACAAAGTTATTTTTGCTCATGAAAACTTATTAAACTTGAACTGGGAGTAAATTTTTTTTTTAATATGCAATTTAATTCTGCATTCATTTTTATAGTTCATTCTCCCAGTAAAATCTAATTTCATTTACAGGATCTCTTACGGCATTGTTAATTTAGCAGAATATCCCTGATGAAATTTTATATCGATATTCTTAAATACCTTTTCAATTGCAAATTCTGGAAGTCCTTTCTTAAGAAATAGTCAGTCCAATTCATACAGTATATATGTACACGAGATCTTGTTTGTTCTATCGATAAGATATAATTTTGAATATAATATAAATATAATTATAAGGTAATATAAAAGAACTAAATTTTGTAGTGAATGCTGTGAAAGCTTTTTTCTTATAAATGGTGCTTTGAAATAAGTTGCTTTCCAAATTGTTAATTTAATATTTGTCAATTTTGTCAATTTAATATTTGAATGTTTAGAATTGATATTTAAGTACAACATATCAATTTCTGGATTTAAAATGTGGAAAAGAATCATATATATATATATATATATATATATATATATATATATATATATATATATATATATATATATATATATATATATATATATATATATATATATATATATATATATATATATATATATATATATATATATATATATATATATATATATATATATATATATATATATATATATATATATATATATATATATATATATATATATATATATATATATATATATATATATATATATATATATGAGAGTATAAATCGCATCGCACAATTATCACTTAGCAGATATTAAAGATAATATCCAATAAAGAATTTTATGCCATTGGAATAAAAGGGTCCAAGAGAAAATGCCTTCAATTGCAAATCTCTTCTGCGCATTACAACAAGCTTGAAAGGGACAAAAAAAAAAAAAAAAAAAAAAAAAAAAAAAAAAAAAAAAATATAGAAACCCGTTTTCTATTAGTACTTTGGACACCGTTTTTTAATTTAGTATCGAAGGGGATTTAATTAGTTTTGATGCAGAGAGTCTTTTGGTGATATTTGAATTCATTTTCATTATTATCATTGTTATGCATTTATTAATAAAGTGTTTTGCAAGCTTATTATCTGAACGGAGTGAGGATGATGAGGCACCTTCTATTGTGTTAATATATGAATTCGCTTGTACAAACACACACACATACACGCACACACACCCTACACACGCACATATATATATATATATATATATATATATATATATATATATATATATATATATATATATATATATATATATATATATATATATATATATATATATATATATATATATATATATATATATATATATATATAGGTCGTTTTCAATGCCTCAAAAACTCAATTCCTCCATCTCTCTACTCGACACAATCTTCCACACAACTACGATATCTTCTTCGAAAACACGCAACTCAAACCTTCATCTCTCCTTAATATTCTTGGTGTTTCTTTTTCTCGTGATCTTTCTTGGAAAATCACATTACTTCTTTCTAAACAAGCTTCTAAGAGGTTGGGTGTTCTGAGGCACCTTCAATATTTCTTCACACCACCCTAGTTGCTTGCTCTGTATAGGGGTGTTGTTCGCCCTGTATGGAGTATGCGTCACACATCTGGGGTGGTTCCACACACACAGCTCTCCTGGAAAAGGTGGAGTCTAGAGCTTTTCGCCTTATCAATTCTCCTGCTCTCACTAATTCTCTCCAATCTCTTTCTGCCCGTCGAAATGTTGCGTCACTCTCTCTATACTATCGCTATTACAATGGACATTGCTCTTCTGAACTCTCTCGTCACATACCTCCTCCATTGAGAAGGGCTCGTGAGACATCGACTTTCTACACATCCTCATCCTTTCTCTGTCCAACTCTCTGACCCCAGACTTAACCGCTATGCTCAATCTTACATGTACTCTACTGGTAAAGTCTGTGACACACTTCCTTCATCTATTTTCCCAACTTCCTATGACTTAGGCACCTTTAAACGCCGTGTATCAGGTCATGTCGGCCTTTAATTTGACCATGTTTCCGACTTTCCTCCCAACTCTGGTGGAACATTGGTAGGCCTCTGTCCTTTGCCCACCAGAGAAGAAATTAAAAAAAAAATATATATATATATATATATATATATATATAATTATATATATATATATATATATATATATATATATATATATATATATATATATATATATATATATTATATATATATATATATATATATATATATATATATATATATATATATATATATATATATATA
>SEYY01004547.1:115000-118028 GCA_009176605.1 Armadillidium nasatum
AATTCTAACGTTCGTTATAAACTTAAAAGGAATGTCGAGGACAATCCAAAACTAATTAAAATGGTACAAAAAATTCAACGAGGGAGAAGAGTTGATTTAACAGGCTGTTAAAAATATCTCTGAATTTCAAAATAGAGAGAGAGAGAGAGAGAGAGAGAGAGAGAGAGAGAGAGAGAGAGAGAGGTAAATAATGTGGTGATTTGACTATAATAAGAATTAGTCCAGAACACGATGCAGAAAAAGAACATTCGATAATTAATCAGGATTAGCCATGTTAATAAACGCCGTAAGAAAAAAAGAATGTTCGCTTCACTCCGGGAAACTTATTTGCATACTTGTGATAATAATAATGGACAGGTGAGCCTTACCTGATAAACGAAAATTCTTTGGGTTTTAACCTTATTTTTAGATATTTTACCTGTTAGGTACGATATTTTTTAGGTATTTTAACATGTTTGGTATGATATTTAGCCGGGGCTGGGCCGGGGCCGGGGCTGTTGCCGGGATTGCCTAAAATTTGTAAAGAGGTCAAAAGCACAGAAAATTTTTGTTAAGAAAATTTAATTGAGGTTTATTTAATTATAAGGAAGGAGTAGAATAGCGAACATTCTCTTAAATTAATGATTATATGCATTTTCTCAGAAAGCATTTCAGAAAATTACAGATTTTGTATAATAAAAGTTAAAAAAGTACTAAAATTTTTGCAATTTTTTTTTCTGATTCACAATAGTGATTCAACAGGTTTACCTAGATAAGACCCTAACTTAAAGTTTGAAAAAAATGCAAGATATAAAATTATCAAATAACCTGTTTTAATACATATCATTGTTATTTTATTGTTATGTATCAAACTCGTATCATATAACTACATTATTTGAAAAATTATTATTTTGGTTATATTTTCAGTCAATATGGTTAAAAGATTAGCTTCAGCAGTATGGGAGTACTTTACAATGTTTCAGGATAGATTCAAAATAGCTAAATGTATCAAGTGCAGTCAGGAAATTAGAAGAGGATCTCCGGGTGCCCCAAGTAAAAAATATTCAACCAAATCTTATGGGGCATCTAAAATTCAAAGACAAAGATGATCATTCACTAGCAGAAAAGGAGCAGTCAAAAGAAGCAGAAAAGAAAAAGAAAATATTGAAAAAACAAGAAACAAAAATCTTAATTTTCTTATATTTTCGGGGTATATGAATTTTTTCCCGAAGTTCTGTTGATTTCGAGTCCATAACAGTTTGAGAGTTATTTGGACCCAAAGTTGAAAAAAGTAAATAGCTGCGTCAAACCACTGGTCCACACGAGCTGAAAATTTAATGGAATAATCTTAGCACCAATTTCTTGGATTGGTGGGAGCAGATTTTTTGATATCACGTCTAGGAAAAAAGTTTATAAGCACTTGAATTTTTCTTGAAAAAAAATTTCCAAAAATCGTACCCTTCCGGAAAAAAAATTTTTTTCTTAAAAAAGACGCTACTTTTAATTTTGGATATTGATTGGAGGAGGGACAGGGCTACAATTTTTATTATGTAATTTATTAAATTATTTATTAAATAATTCTTTGAAGCGAGATATAGCCTTTCAAACTTTGGGAATTTTTAAAATTTGATAAAAAATGGACCTGTTTTTGACAGGCTATATCTCGAAACCAACGAATCGCATCGAATAAAGTATAAAAAAGAATTTATAGCCTTATCCCTCCTCTATATATCCACCAAAATTAGGAAATGTTATAGTTGTAGTTTTTTGAATTTTTTTGTTCGGAAATATGGATTTTTTTTTTTTAAAAAAATTTGTTTTTCGGTAGTTGGTCAGTTTTGGGCTTATAACATTTTTACAATAACTCTAGGAACAAAAGTCTGTTAGAAGTTTTGGTCGCCCATAGACTTATAGATATATAATTCAAATTTAAAGTCATTCGAAAAACTAGTTTGGCCCCAGCATTCATTTGTGAAAGGTTCAAATTCAAAAAAAAAAAAACATTTTTAACCATTATAGACTCAGAAAAACGCTAGAAATGGACTTTTTTCATCGGAAAAAAATCTATATACACTGAAAATTTCAGAAGAATCGGCTGGAAATTAAAAAAAATTGAAATTGGACTGTCCCTTGCCATTTTAACCCCAGCAGACAAACCCCGATTTTCCCTGATTTTTAGCCTGGCCGGGTCCCGGGGTCAGTAAAAATGGGCCCCCTGTCGGTTCATATATATAGATATAATAATTATATATATATATATATATATATAATATATATATATATATATATATATATATATATTTTTCAGGGGCAAACAGAGGTTACTAAAATTTCCACCAGAGTTTGGGAGATAATCGGGAACCTGGTCAGATTAAAGACGACATGTCTTGATACGCGGCGTTTGAAAGTGTGTAAGTCATAGGAAGTTGGATAAATAGATGAAGGAAGTGTGTTCCAGAATTAACAAGTAGAGTACATGTAAGATTGAGCATAGCGGTTAAGTCTAGGGTCAGATAGTTGAACAGAGAAAGTATAAGACTTTGTAGAAAGACGTGTCTCACGAACTTTTATTAATGGAGGAGGTATGCGACGACAGAGTTTAGAATAGCAGTGCCTATCAATTGCTGAATAATTTCCAAGGGGAGAAATTGACTGGACAGAATTAGTGAGAACAGGAGAGTTGATAAAGCGAAAATGCCTAGACTCCGCCTTTTTAAGGAGAACTGTATGAGTTGAATCACCTACGAGGTGGTGCAGGAAACTCATACAGAGCGAACAACACCCATATAAGAGCAAGCTACTGAAGTAGAGGGAAGAAATTCTGAAGTCGACTCAAAACACCTAACCTGTTAAAAGCTTGTTTAGAAAGAGAAGTAATGTGATCTTTCCAAGTATGATCACGAGAAAAAGATACACGAAGAGTACTAAGGAGATATAATGGTGTGAGTTTTGAGTTTTCGAAGAAGATATCATAGTTGTGAGTTAGATTGTGTCGAGTAGAGAGAGATGGAGAAATTGAGTTTTTGAGGCATTGAAAATGAACATGTTT
>SEYY01004548.1:0-2500 GCA_009176605.1 Armadillidium nasatum
TTTCTGTTTTTGTTGAACGCATCATTCCTTAAGGATGTCCAAATTTATAACCATAAATTGGAATTAATAAGAAAAGGGCGGAGTTTGTAAAAGGAAAATACTTCTCCGTAAATTATAAAGACTCATATATATATATATATATATATATTATATATTATATATATAATATATATATTATATATATATATATATATATATATTATATATATATATATATATATATAATATATATATTTATAGTATGTAAAATTAAGAAAAATTTAAAGCACCAAAATTTTGAGGTCGATTTTTTTGTTGCAATGATTCAATGTTTAATTTGACTTAATATTGTTTATATAATGAAATTAAATAAAGGTCAAATCTCCTTGTCAAAGCAAGCGAAAGTGTTTTCCTTCTAGAATATCTATTTTTTTTTAGAATATTATTATTATTAATGTGAAATAAATGAATATTATTAATTGCTGATCTAGATTTCATGAAAATCATATATTTGATTAAACAACTTGCACATAATTCTCAATCTTGAAAGCTTTGAATCAAAGTTTTACCACATTTACAAAGTGAATTTTCCATAATCGTTATTTTCTACAATATTCATTTTGTTCTTTTCAAATTTTCTAAAGCATGCAAGATGCATCTCCAGTAGGTAAATAATCTTCTTCGGAATGTAACAATAATAATAATAATAATAATAATAATAATAATAATAATAATAATGTAATCGGCAATTGCACTGGTTTCAAAAGTATAAAGAAAGCATCACCCTATGAATATATTCCCATGGAAAATGTACTTTTTATTACTCTCAAAATCCATTAAACTCCAATTCAGATTTTAAATATTATTTTGTTTCATATTCTTCAATAATTTATAATACAATTAAAATTATCTTTAGAATATAATATCATGAATCACCATATTAATAAAAATAATAATAATAAAAATAATAATAATAATAAAAATAATAATAATAATAATAATAATAATAATAATATAATAATAAGTAATAATAATAATAATAAAATAATAATAATAATAAAAAATATTTTTAATAAAAATTAAATTATATATATTATATAATTATTATATATATATATATATATATTTATATATATATATATATATATATATATATATATATATATATATATATATATATATTATATATATATAATATATAAAAAAAAAAAAAAAAAAAAAAAAAAATTTATTTATATATAATATATATATATATATATATATATATTATATATATATATATATATATATATTATATATATATATATATATATATATTATATATATATATATATATATATATATATATATATATATATATATATATATATATATATATATATATATATATATATATATATGCACTAAAATTTAAGATTTATGATATGAGTGACGCTAATGCTTTTAAAATATAAATTAGAAGGTAATTACCAAAAGTTAAAACATAAAATATTTTTTTTTATTCTTTCAAAGCATTCGTAAATCAAAAGATGAGCTTAAAATATTATTATTATTATTTATATTATTAGTTATTATTATTATTATTATTATTATTATTATTATTATTATTATTATTTATTATTTATTATTATTATTAATTATTTTATTATTATTAATGTATATAATTTAATTAGTAATAATAATTTTAGTAATAATAATAAAAATAAAAAAAAATAAAAAAAAAAAAAAAATAATAAATATTATTATATTATTATTATTTATTATTATTATTTTACAATACTTGAAATAAATATCATTCATTGCTAATTATTATTACTAAAATTGTTGTAGCAAACTTCATAATTAACATTTGTTATTGTTGCTTGCATGATCAATATTCTAGAACTTTGTTACTCTAGAAGTAACCTATCCTAACTGTAATTATTAAATCTATTGTAAACTTTGGGGCTCAAAGGAAACGGAGTGTTTCCCCTAGCAGCCCTTTTCAGAGAACTGGACATTATTATAATTGTTATTATTACCTATTATTTTTTATTTTTTAAAGTTAGTTTTTTGTATGTAATTGTTCAAACTTTAAATGTACTTTTTTCTGAATAAACTGTTCGAAATTGAATTGAAAAATTATTATTATTTTTTAAAAAAAAAAAAAAAAAAAAAAAAATTTTATTTTATTATTATTTATTATTATTATTTAATTGTATATTTATTATTATTTAATTATTATTATTATTATTTATATTATTATTATTATTATTATTATATTATTATTATCGTTATTGTTATTTTTATTATTATTACTTATTATAAAAAAAAAAAATTATTTATTTTATTATTATTATTATTATTATTATTTTATTATAATTTTTTTTTTTTTTTTTTTTTTTTTTTTTTTTTTTTTTTTTTTTTTTTTTTTTTTTTTTTTTTTTTTTTTTTTTTTTTCATTTAAAGATGAAAGTATGCATAACAAAATTTAAAATATCATTTTCCATGAAATAATATCACTACAATACAAAAGTGAATC
>SEYY01004548.1:12500-15000 GCA_009176605.1 Armadillidium nasatum
GTCTCCATTGATGACCGTTTTACTGGTTCCTTTCTTCTCTGGCTCTCTCTTTATCACAATTTTTGTGTCTGTTTGTTTGAATGATTTTTTTTTTTTTTTTTTTTTTTTTTTTTTATGATTTGTGATTTTTCATAATTTATAGTATTTTTTTTTATTTTATTATTTAAAAATAATAGATAAATTTAAATCATATTATTGATTTCCTTGACCCTTTGTAATTATTTATTTTTTTATATTGTTTTTTTTATTTATTTATGATTTTTTGATTAGCTTACTTTAAATATTTATTTTTAATTATTTTAATGATTTTATTTATTTGCATTTCTTTTCTGATTTGTTTTACTACATACTTACACACACACACACACACACACACACACACACACACACACATATATATATATATATATATATATATATATATATATATATATATATATATATATATATATATATATATATATATATATATATATATATATATATATATATATATATATATATATATATATATATATATATATATATATATATATATATATATATATATATATATATATATATATATATATATATATATACTATATATATATATATATATATATATATATATATATATATATATATATATATATATATATATATATATATATATATATATATATATATATAAATATATTGTATGGAGATTTTGAAGAGGAGAAGAGGTCTGAATGTGGAAGAGGGTAGGAGAGTAAGGAAGGAGCGAGGCGGAGGTGGAAGTGAGAAGGAATGGGAGGTAGGTGTATGTGTATGAAGGAATTGTAGCTAGCACCACACCACGAGAGTTGGAAAGGTTATCAATGAAATAATATATATATATATATATATATATATATATATATATATATATATATATATATATATATATATATATATATATATATATATATATATATATATATATATATATATATATATAGAGATATATAGAGAGAGAGAGAGAGAGAGAGAGAGAGAGAGAGAGAGAGGAGAAGAGAGAGTGGATTCACTATTGAATTTTTTATTATTTTTTTAAAACTTTGCTTTAAATTTCTCTATCTTCTCATGATTTCTTTCCAAATTTTTGTCCTTTTGTTCTCTCTCTTCCTTTTTGTATTGTTGTTTTTCTTGATTTCATTATCTTTCTTCTTCTATCTATATATCTATAACATATCTATTTATCTATATCTGTCTATCTATCTATCTATCTATCTATCTATCATCCATCTTTATGCTACACTACTTTTCCTCATTAATTCTCTTCTCTCTCTCTCTCTCTCTCTCTCTCTCTCTCTCTCTCTCTCTCTCTCTCTCTCTCTCTCTCTCTCTCTTCTCTCTCTCTCTCCTTAAGCCCAAGTCGGAAAGCGATGATTAAAGAGGTACAGATGATTTCAAGTGACAATTGCCTTTACTTGCTCTCTGCGCTTGAAATTAATGAGGAGGAATCTCTAATCAAAATGTCAAGATTTTTCACTACGACGTTTTTCTTCATTAAGAAGCTCGTTTGAGACTCTCAACAACATGTGCGACAACAAAGGAAAAAAAATTATTCAAAATTGCTGGTCTGTTGGACTATATGAGTGATACTCTGTCTGTCTTAATTCATTTTTACTTTATATATATATATATATATATATATATATATATATATATATATATATATATATATATATATATATATATATATATATATATATATATATATATATATATATATATATATATATATATATATATATATATATATATATATATATATATATATATATATATATATATATATATATATATATATATATACCGAGTAAGACAGTCAGAGAGCGTCTGACGTGTACCAATAGAGGAACTCGAAGAAAGTAGGGAAAATAAAAAAAAAATGTTCTAAATTTTTCTAGTAAAATACTCAAAAGAATATTAAACATTGCCGTTAAGTCAAGCGTCATAGATATGAAGACAAAACCGATAAGGCTGTATTGGATATGATCTCACACGCTCTTCTCAATAGATGAACCATTAGATTGAAGAGCTGAAAAATTCCCATTGACAAAGGAGAGTGAGGCAAGAATTCGACAACTGGAAAGAGATTTAAGAATGGGAATTAGTTAGAGTGGGAAACTTGAAAGGACCATTAAAAAAAGACTTGTGTTATTGGGATTGGGAAACTTTGATAGAGCCTTTGAAAAAGACTTGTGTAATTGGGATTGGGAAACTTTGATAGAACCTTTGAAAAAGACTTGTATAATTGGGATTGGGAAACTTTGATAGAACCTTTGAAAAAGACTTGTGTAATTGGGATTGGGAAACTTGGAATGACCCGAGAATAAACAGAGTTTAACCAATGTATGTTAGACTTAGGAGAATGGAAAAAATATAGAATGTAAGCCTCCATGACAGAGAGAATCACCTTGTTTATACGCTCTACACATTCCGAGGGAGCCCTCTCACGGAAACAATAATCGTTCCATGGGAATTCATAAAA
>SEYY01004548.1:22500-27500 GCA_009176605.1 Armadillidium nasatum
GAGAGATGAAGGAGATGAGTTTTTGAGGCATTCAAAAAGACTGATTTTTCTGTCTCAATTAGAAATATGAGAAAATCAGATTTTAGTTATTCCAAGGTCATATTCTCATAGCGTCAATAATATATATATATATATATATATATATATATATATATATATATATATATATATATATATATATATATAGTATATATATATATATATATATATATATATATATATATATATATATATTACTACCCTGCAAGTAATTCCCCAATTTTTTTCTGTGTATAAAAAATATAAAAAAGTATAACGGAGTTTATGACGTAATATATGTGACGTCAGAGGTTTCGTGACGTCACATGAAAATTTGCATTTAAAAAAAGGTTCTTTCTTTAGTTTTATATATTGTTACAAATATGTTTGAAACATGTTAAGCAACTCCTATAAAAATGGCAATTTGGCTCAGAACTTGAGTGCTTTCTTGGGTTACTATGTCCTTAATGATATATTTATATATATATATATATATATATATATATATATATATATATATATATATATATATATATATATATATATATATATATATATATATATATATATATATATATATATATATATATATATATATATATATATATATATATATATATATATATATATATATATATATATATATATATATTATATATATATATATATATTAATATATATATATATATATATATATATATAATATATATATATATATATATATATAATACAAGAGCATGAATATTCAAATAATTTTCATTAATATTTATAAACACGAATAAATTTGGTGTAGCTTGAATGCGTTATATTGATTTTTTTTTTTTTTTTTTTTTTTTTTTTTTTGTAAATATTAAATTTATTTTTTTAATTAATTTTTATTATATATATATATATATATATATATATATATATATATATATTATATATATATATATATATATATATATATATATATATATATATATATATTATATATATATAGTGTGTGTGTTGTGTGTAAAACTGTGTTTGTGTGTACCAATTTGTGTTTCATAAATAATGGGGATTTAAGGGAATGTGTTCCAGATTTTACGAGTTGAATTTAGGTAAAACGAAGCAAAACGGATTAAGTCAAGAGTGAGAGAGTTGGACACAGGGAAAAAAATTAGACTTTCGAAGAAAAGCGTTTTCGAACAAGCCCTCCTCAATGGAGGAGGAATGTTACAAGAGTATTCAGAAGGGTAGTACGGCAGAACGAACAGTACTCGTTGTATTGTAATAACAATAGTAAAGAGAGAGAGGGAGGCAATAATTCGAAGGACAGAAAAAGACAGGAGAAATTTAGAGTAAAACAGTTGAAAAGACAAAGCCATAGAGTTCTCATTTTTAAGGAGAGATATCTATCTATCTATCTATCTATCTATCTATCTATCTATATCTATTAATATATATATATATATATATATATATATATATATATATATATATATATATATATATATATATATATATATATATATATATATATATATATATATATAATATATATATATATATATATAAGAACGGTTTTGCAGGTCATGTTTCACCTTTTTATGTCTTGTAATTGGCTTTCTTTAAATGATTCGGGCATTGAGGGGCATTGAGGGGCATTGAGGGGCATTGAGGGGCATTAGTGGAAGTAATTATTAGTGCAGGGGATATGGTATGAAAAAGGGGGGAGGGATTAATAGATTCTGTTCCTTTCTTTCTTCTCTTTTTCTTTTCGTTTCTTTCTTATCCTTTTTTTTATGTTTATATATATATATATATATATATATATATATATATATATATATATATATATATATATATATATATATATATATATATATATATATATATATATATATATATATATATATATATATATATATATATATATATATGGCTGTCGTCGTGAGTGGAGGTGTTTAATCCAGAAGGGAAAAGAAAAGATAGAAGAATCAGATGGAAGAGAAGAGAAGAGAAGAGAAGAGAAGAGTAAGAGAAGAGAGAGAGAAGAGAAAGTGAGAGAGAAAAGAAGAGAAGAGAAGAGAAGAGGAGAAGAAAATTGGAAGGATTGTTTAGAGTACGCTGTAGAATTGTATTGAAAAGAAAATTATTTTTCGAACTTAAAAATAATAAAAGATTTATTTTAAAATAATTTTTTAAAAATATTTTCATAAAACAAAATTTAATAAATCGCAATTAACTTATTATCAAAATTTTGTGGAGGAGCAACAAAACTTTCAAATAACATACTTTCGGCTTAAGTGAAAATTTCAACATTAGCATTACGAATTTAAAATTTAAAACACGAGATTGGATTGGGCGACAAGGCTGGATCACGAAGAATAGTTCTTCTCATGGTTCTATGGTCTGGGATTCCTTTTAACCAGTTTTTTTTTGTCTTCCCATGTACGACTGCAGGAATTTTCCTGCAGTTGACGCCACCCTGCATTATGCGGGATACGGTGTGATGTATAAAAAAAAAAATAATATATATAATATATATATATATATATATATATATATATATATATATATATATATATATATATATATATATATATATATATATATATATATATATATATATATATATATTCTTGAATTTGAATTCAAATCATAGGTAAAAAATACAAATCTTATAACCCACAAATCAAATATTCAAATATTCAATTTATGTATAGGTGATATCAAGATGAATTTGTGGAATATTTGTTGGGATTTGTGGCCAATTTATGGGAATTTGTTGGTTATAACTTATAAGTAAAGGTATTTGTGGGGTATTTGTGGGTTGTTGGTATTTGGTACTACTAAATAACAGGTTATAATATAATGCAATTACCTTTTAAAATAATAGTCATATATTTTACAGTTACATTATATAATATTTTATTATCATAATATATATTTATAATATAAATTAACTTGTATTCGTATATCAAATTATAAAGTAATTATGTTGTACAATATATAATAATTATAATTGCAGTATAGATGTATGTATTATTCGAAACAAAAAATTACCTTTGTTAACAGTAAAATATACAAATTACATACTGTATAGGTATGTATTTTATTCTCTAATAGAGTTATTATGTTTTCTAATCTAATTGTAAAACATAATACATAATACATAAGTGTATATATTGTTTTATAATACAATTACCATGTATATTAAAATTTAAAATGAGGACTGAACTTGTGAACTGGTTTTCTACTCTGATGATTTCGCCCTCTGTCCTCCTCCAGGTTCGTTTTCTTATGTAATTATGTTGGGTTTATTCGTATCAAATAGCCATTTTGAACAAACATTATTTGATACGGCAAACCATTATTACAATAGTAATAATAATAATAATAATAATAATAATAATAATAATAATAATAATAATAATAATAATAATAATAATAATATAATAATAATAATAATAATAATAATAATAATAATTATAATAATAATAATAATAATAATAATAATAATAATAATAATAATAATAATAATAATATAATAATAATAATAATAATAATAATAATAATAATAATAATAATAATAATAATAATAATCAATAATAATAATAATAATAATAATAATAATAATAAATATAATAATAATAATAATAATAATAATAATAATAATAATATAATAATAATAATAATAATAAATAATAATAATAATAATAATAAATAATAATAATAATAATAATAATAATAATAATAATAATAATAATAATAATAATAATAATAATAATAATAATAATAATAATAATAATAATAATAATAATAATAATAATAAATAATAATAATAATAATAATAATTAATCTCTTAAACCTGGACTGGGCTAACTCAGAGAGTAACTACACTCTACAACTAATGTAGAATTCCAACTTTTGATGCTTTTGACGAAAGAGCAACGAAATGAAATCAGAATCGGGAAGCAGTCGAAAGGTTGCAACAGAATTTAATGGAAAACTTGGAGCAAACATTATACACGACACTGTGGCAAAGCTTATTAAAAAGTTTGAAACGATTGAAAGCGTTGCAGATCGACAGAGAAGTGGGATTAGACGTACAACCACTGCTGAAGACACAACGTGTACGATAGTAACAGCCCTTACACTGATTCCCAAAAAAAGTACACAAAGTTGTCTAGTTAAAGTGGTGTTAATGGGTCGAGTATCAGGCTTATTTTGAAAGAAAAATAGATGACATCCTTACAAATTCTAAACGGCGCAGCATCTGTGTAAAGACGACCCCGATATACGAATGGAATTTTGTTAATGTGAATCAGCAAATTGAACGAGTATGCAAGCATTTTATCTAAGATTTTGTTTACAGATGAAGAAAATTTTTACATTAAATAATTGGTTAATTGGAAAAACGTACGACATTGGAGTAATGCTAATCCTCACTGAAAAATCCGACAAAGATTCATGGTGCTGGCAAATTGATGGAGTAGACTGGGGTATGAGGTAACAAAATTATTGGACCGTTTACAATTACAGGTAATCTTAATGCTGAAAAGTATCTTCACTATTTACAAGAAACGATTTTCCAATTCTGGCTAAACGAGGACGACGACCTCTTAGTTTACTATCAATAAAATGATCTTCCATCTCATTATGGTGTTCACGTGCATTTGTGACTAAATAGTAGTATCCAGATTCTTGGATTGATCGACCTGGTCCTGTGAAATGACCTCCAAGATTCCCAGACCTCACCCAATCCTTGATTTTTATTCTTCTTTGGGGGCACGTGAAGGCCCTTTAGTATCATTAAAAGATACGAAACTTCAATCATCATGAAGTGACATTACAAACACGACTCCTGCTGTGCTCTGGCGTGTTCGTCGTCAGTGGCGGACACTTATTTAGGTCCGTTTTGATAACAATGTCAACCATGTGGAACGTTTTATATGAATAAAACTTTTTTATATATATATAAACCACTTGTTTTTTTTCCTATATAATGTTAT
>SEYY01004548.1:32500-35000 GCA_009176605.1 Armadillidium nasatum
AATTCTCTCACTATTTCCTTTTCAACTTTTAAATGTAATATTATCATAATAAAAGTAATCCTAAAATTGAATGTCATTTTATGTGATAAAAACATATTGATAAATATTAAGAAAATAAACGCATTAAATCGCACAAGACAGACGAAGAAATTGTGTTTGTGAATCAGTGATGAAGAGAAAGCAAGAAAAGATATTAGAAAAAAAAAAAGTTTAGAAATTAAAGTATTGTGCCAGACTCTGTCGAAAGATTTCGATAAACCAAATATTTCAAGGTCACCCACATAAACCTCGGATATTTGCAAGTCATCAGAATAAAAGTATATAGATAATGAAGGAACAAATAAATCGTAAATGAAAAAACGGAAAGAGAAATAAAAGACAGAACCGTAAAGAGCACCAATTCTGTCAGATTTAAAGGGTCGAAAGGTACCCATGCACGTACATCTTTTTATTTAACTATCGAAAGAGATACCAGAATGCAGGTTTATAAAAAGAATGATAGACATCGAAAACAAAGAGAGTTTTTAAAATTCAAAGAATTGTTCCAAACTCTATCGAAAGCTTTTCAAATCTCCAACGTTACAGAAAACTATTCCTCTTATGCCGAATAGCGAAGTATCAATATGCAGAACGAAGGGAGTTTTATCGGCTTTCGGAAGTCACACACACACACACACACACACACACACACACACACACACACACACACTCACACACACACTTAGATAGAAGGATTAAGATGCTTCGCATTATTACTGTAAGTTTAGATTTGAAACCTTTGTAAGTAGACGGTCTGAGGTTAAGTATGACTCCCTCCCTTTTTAATACCATTTTCGGTACACACACACACACACACACATACATATTATATATATATATATATATATATATAATATATATATATATATATATATATATATTATATATAAGATTAGCTCTTTGCATGGTTTTAAGGATGGGAACCCTTTTCAAACCAGTTTTTATTCCCATGTACGATTGCAGGAGTGTCAAATTTCTGCAATTGACTCCACCCTGCATCATCGGATATGGTGTATTGTATATATATATATATATATATATATATATATATATATATATATATATATATATATATATATATATATATATATATATATATATATATATATATATATATATATATATATATATATATATATATTAGATGACTGAGCAACTTATTAAGATTGTAAAGCCTTCAGAAATGAAAAGCAATTAGACATTATATTTTTCTTTCTTTTGTTAAAAATAATAATAAAAGGAAAAAAAAATTAAAATGACTAAAAAAAAAAGAAAAGAAAAAGAAAAGAAAAAGACGTAAAAAATTTTAAATAAAAAAATGTGAATGAAAATTACTAAAATGCCAAATCTTTCTTTACGCTGGAAGAAATACGACAGAAAACAATGAATTGGAGGTGCTACATAAAAACATACACAGAGTCTTTTTTTCCTTCTTGTGTTATAATTTTTTTATATATATATAAAAGGAAAAAAATGAGATAAAACTCTTCCTACAGAAAGAAAAGTATCGAGTTATAAAGTTTAAGCGCACCACAGTTTGAAGAAATTTGATTGCAGATACAAGCAAAAAGTCGAAGCCAGAATGAAAATTAATGAATAAAATGTATAGATGAATAAATGAAATTTAAAGGTTAGTAAATAAGCAAAGCATACAATAATTATGCGAAGACTTCAATAATCCCCAACAACAAGCTTATGAGAGAGATGATGAGGCCAAAGTCGAAGCCATTTCGCAAGCATGCGTTGAAATAAAGCTTTTGAAATTAAAATAATAATAAAGAAATAATGTAAAATTTTAATGACGTTATAATTTGCCCGTCCAAATTGCTTTGACATCTTGAGGTTAATTTATACTATTAAATATCAATAGGTTTAGATTTTGCAATCACGAGGAGAGATAGATAGATAGATAGATAGATAGATAGATAGATAGATAGATAGATAGATAGATAGATAGAGAGAGAGAGAGCTATATTCTTTTCCTATTTCAAATACAAAAATTTTGAAGTTAGTTTGAAATCTTAATGCAAAGAATAAAATTAAATTTAATTTAGTAACGAGCATTAAATTTTACAATTTTACGAAGCCCTTAATTAACGAGGGTGATTCGTGGCAATTTTCCCCTCAAGGTTTTCTGGAAACGTTTCACCATAATCAGAAAAAGGAAAAATATATATATATATATATCAACAGATTTAAGAAAGAAAAAATACTTAACTAAAAATTTTATCTTCAAAGAAAAATTAAAAAAGAAATGAAAAAAAAAAATTTAAAAGGATTTTTTTTTTAAGGTGAAGAACCTTAATTAAAAAATATTTTTAATGCGTTACGGAATATATATATATATATATATATATATATATATATATATAATATATATATATATATATATATATATATATATATATATATATATATATATATATATATATATATATATATATATATATATATATTATAT
>SEYY01004548.1:85000-87199 GCA_009176605.1 Armadillidium nasatum
GGCCTTCACGTGCCCCAAAAGGAAAAAAATCAATTAAGGGAGTTGAGATCTAAGGATCTGGGAAGCCACTCAATAAGGACCTCACCGACTAATTCAAGAATCCTTAACTTAAACTGTTGATCAAGCCACTGACGTACGTGAAAACCGTAATGAACCCCATCTTGCTGAAGGCACACTGGAAGGTATCCATCCTCGTTTAGCAGGGATAGGAAAATCGTTTCTTGCAACATGTAATGATACTTTCCTGCATTAAATTATCCTGTGATCGTAAACGATCCAGTAATTCTGTCACCCCATACCCTAGTCAGCACCATCAATTTGCCAGCAAATTGCATCATTTTCAGACTTATCCAGCGAGATTTAGTATTACTCCAATGTCGTACGTTTATCCAATTAACCTCTCTATTGATGCAAAAATTTACTTAATAGATAAAGAAAATTTTACATTGAATGGGTTTGGATTCTCGTTCAATTTGCTGATTGCTCATTCACAGAATACCATCAATTTATCCAGATCGAATTGACACAAATGATGCGATAAATGCCATTTGTTATGATCCCATATGTTTAGGTTCAAAGTGTTCCTGATACTCGATCTGCTGACGATCACTTTCAATAGACAACAGTCGTGTACTTTTTAGCGGATTCTGAGTAAGCGTTGTGAATATCGTACCCATTGTGCCTTTTTCGGTGGCTATACATCTTCTACCTCATCTTTGAAGATCAGCACCACTTACCAGTCATTTCAAATTTTTTTAATAAGCTTTGCCGCAGCGTCATGTGTGATCTTCGCTAAATGTTTTCCATTAAATTTTGTTGCAACCTTTTGACTGCTTCCTGATTCGGCCATCAGTGTGATATCATTTCGTTGCTCTTTCGTCCAAATCATCTTTCAAAGTTATCTGTAAAATAAAATATAAAATCATGGTAACAAACCCTATGAATGGTTACATACGGCTCACAATATATATATATATATATATATATATATATATATATATATATATATATATATTATATATATATATATATATATTATATATATGCAAATTACCATTTTTTCCTTTCTATTGCGCCAATAATGGTCATTATACATTTAATTATATTGATAAAAATAAATTATGAACATTCTTCAGGTTTTATATCTATTGATATTTATGTTCCAAGTACTACATCTGCTACTACTACTACTACTACTATTACTACTACTACTACTACCATTACTCGTACTAATACTAATATCGCAATATTGCAACTGCTATTAAGAGATTGCTTAATAAATAATTGACTTTTTTCCAATAATTTAAGTGTAAATGCCTAAGGAATTAATTAATAATAATAATAATAATAATAATAATAATAATAATAATAATAATAATAATAATAATAATAATAATAAAATAGTAAAATAATAATAATAAAAATTTCAAATAAAAAAAAAATTTAAAAAAAAAAAAAAAAAAAAAAAAAAAAAAAAAAAAAAAAATAAAAAAAAAAAATAATAATATTATTCAAATAATACTATTTACAATAATAATAATATAATAATAATAATAATATAATAAAAATAAATAATAATAATAATATAATAATAATAATAATATAATAATAATTAAAATAATAATAACAATTCAAACAATAATACTCACAATAATAATAATATTAATAATAATTAAAATAATAATAATAATTCATAATATTTACAAAAATAATAATAATAATAATAATAATAATAATAATAATAATAATAATAATAATAATAATAATAATATATATTATAATAATAATTACTATATATATATATATATATATATATATATATATATATATATATATATATATATATATATATATATATATATATATATATATATATATATATATATATATATATATATATATATATATATATATATATATATATATATATATATATATATATATAGATACATTTTTGTTTGCTAATGGTGTGTGGGAAATAAGATTTCAGTATTTTTTCCTTTTCGGTTATATTAATATAAATTTTTCAAAGTTTTCCTCTTAAGTATCTTCAAAATCTTCATTTTAAAATCGTTTCTTCTTATAAAAAAATCTTTACAGTTTGTAGTCAAAATTTTTATATTATCAATATTTCTGCAGTAAATGTTTCTTTTATTGCTCTCTCTCTCTCTCTCTCTCTCTCTCTCTCTCTCTCTCTCT
>SEYY01004549.1:0-10000 GCA_009176605.1 Armadillidium nasatum
ATATTATATATATATATAATATATATATATATATATATATATATATATATATATATATATATATATATATATATATATATATATATATATTATATATATATATATATATATATATATATATATATATATTAGAGATATGTTTAATAATTTTAACTATAATAAATATATTATTAATAAATATATAAAAATAATACTATATATTAATATATATATATATATATATATATATATATATATATATATATATATATATATGATATCCGACCGGGGCCCCGGCCCCGGCCATTTTTACTGACCCAGCCCCGGCTAAAAATCAGGGAAAACCGGGGTTGCCGGGGTTAAAATGGCAAATTATACTTAAAAATTTTTTTTTTTTTAAATTTTTTTTTTTCTGCTGAAACTTTCAGTTATATAGATTTTTTACCGGTAAGAAAAGTCCATTTCTAGCGTTTTTCCGAGTCTATTACGGTTAAAAGTTTTTTTTTTTTTTTTTTTTTTGAAATTTTACCCTTTTTTAATTGAATGGCGGTGCCAAACCACTTTTTAGAATGAGCTGAAAATTGGACTATTTATTCAAAATTAAATGGGATACAAAAGTCTCTAATAGACTTTTGTTCCCAGAGTTATAGAAAAAATGTTATAAGCCAAAAACTGACCAACTATAGAAAAAAAAATTTTTTTGAACTAAAAAAATCCACCTTTTCAGACAAAATTTTTTTTAAAAAAAATACAACTATGACATTTCCTATTTTTGGTGTGTATAGAGGAGGGGTGGGGCTACAAATTCCTCTATGTACTTTATTCGATGAGATTCGTTGGTTTTGAGATATAGCCTTCAAAAAGGTCCATTTTTGGCCAAATTTCAAAAATTCCCAAAGTTTGAGAGGCTATATCTCGCTTCAAACAAAGAGCATTTAAATATGCACTAAATAAATATTGTTGCCCTGCCCTCTTCTAAACAATATTCACAAATAAAAAAAAATAGTAGGTAGCGTTTTTTATAAATAATTTTTTCCTCCAGAAGGGTACGATTTTTGCAAATTTTTTTTCAAGTGCTTATATAACTTTTTTCTAGACGTGATATCAAAAACCTATTCCCACCAATGCAAGAAATTGGGGCAAAGGTATTCAGCTAAATTTTCAGCTCATGTGGACCAGTGGTTTGATCCAGTTATTCATTTTTTTCAACTTTGGGTCCAAATAAGTTTCAAACCGTTATAGACTCAAAAAAATGCTCGAAATCAACTCAGAACTTCGTGAAAAAATTCACATACTTTGAAAATTTCAGCTCAATCAGTCAAATAATAAAAAAAAAAAATTTCAAACAAAATATAAGAAAATTAAGATTTTTTTTCTTTTCTGTTTCTTTTGACCGCTCCTTTTCTGCTAGTGAATGTTCATCTTTGTGTTTTGATTTTAGATACTCCAAAAAGATTTGGTTGAAATTTTTTTACTTGTAGCACCCGGAGGTTCTCTTCTAATTTTCTGACTGCAGATGTTAACATTTAGCTATTTCGAGCCTATCCTGAAACATTGTAAAGTATTCAAATACTGCAGAAGCTGATCTTTTAGCCATATTGACTGAAAGTATAAACAAAATAATAATTTTTAAATAATGCAGCTAAATGATACAAGTTTGATACATGGCAATAAAATAACAATGATATGTATAAATACAGGTTAAATTGATAATTTTATATCTTACATTTTTTCAAACTTTACCTTAGGGTCTTAGGGTCTTACTTAAGTAAACCTGTTGAATCACTATTATGAATTAGAATTTATTTTTTTTTTTTGTACTTTTTTTAAACTTTAACTATACAAAACTGTAATTTTTTTTTTTTTTTTTTTTTTTGAGAAAATGCATATAATCATTAATTTAAGTGAATGTTGGCTATTCTACTCCTTCCTTACAATTAAATAAATAAACCTTATATCTAATTTTCTTAACCTTAAATTTCAGTGCTTTTGACCTCTTTACAAATTTTAGGAAACCCCGGCCAGGCCCCGGCCAAATTCCAACCCGGTCGGTCCCTATATATATATATATATATATATATATATATATATATATATATATATATATATATATATATATATATAGTTTTTTTTGTAGGGAACTAAAAAAAAATTATAGGCAACCCATTAATATGAAAGCACTGACAACCTTTATAGACAGATCATTTCATTTTCGTAGTTAGGCTGAGTAGAAAAAAAAATACGGGCCCCCTACACTAAAGTATTACCAAAAAAAATGGTAAAAAACACCCTTCCAGAGAGAGAGAAAGAGAAAAAAAACCTTGTTAACTCTTTTAAATTTTGTTATTGTTTAGAGGAGGGACAAATCTAAAACATTTATTTAAGGCACTTTTTAAACCCATTTGTTTGGTTAGAGATACAGCCTCTCAAACTTTGGAAATTTTGAAATTTTGTTGAAAATTGGACTTTTTCGATAAGATATACCTCGAAAAAAACAAATACCATTGAATAAAGTATTTAAAGAATTTGTAGCTCTGTCCCTCATCTATAGACCTTACAAAAATAAAAAACATTTAACATAGTTTTTTTTTTTTTTTTTTTCATTTTCTTGTCCGGGGTTTTTCAAAATGGGAAGGAAAAAATTTTTAACACCTGGTCAAGTTAGGGCATGTAACTTTTTTTCTGTAAAGCACAGAAAAAAACTATATTAGAAGCTTTTGTAGCCAATAGATTTTTGGAATATATATCCCAAATTTCAGACCAAAAAATTTTTTGACTTGGCCTCACCGTAGATTTAAACATACCTTAAATTTAAAAAAAAAAAAAAACTTAAACTGTTAATCCCTCGTAAAAACGTTAGGAATGGAGCTTTTTCGTCGGGAAAACCGCTATCTATACTGAAATTTTCAGGAGAATCGGATAAAAATAAAAAAAAATTTAAACATTGGATCCTTCCTTTTATAAAAAAAAATGGAAATAACCTTAAATATTTTTTTTTAAACTATCTTTTATTTTAATTTAATTATCATCTGTCTATGCACTACCAGGTTGCTGCATCAGCGTCGGAGTAAATTTTATAGCTATTTCGGAGCTGAAAAAAAAAAGGTAAATTAAAAAAAAAATTATAAAATATATATATATATATATATATATATATATATTATATATATATATATATATATATATATATATATATATATATATATATATATATATATATATATATATATATATATATATATATATATATATATATATATATATATATATATATATATATATATATATATATATATATATATATATATATATATATATATATATATATATATATATATATATATATATATATATATATATATATATATATATATATAGATATATAATATAGATATATATATATATAATTATAGAGAGAGAGAGAGAGAGAGAGAGAGAGAGAGAGAGAGAGAGAGAGAGAGAGAGAGAGAGAGAGAGAGAGAGAGAGAGAGAGAGAGAGAGAGAGAGAGAGAGAGAGAGAGAGAGAGAGAGAGAGAGAGAGAGAGAGAGAGAGAGAGAGAGAGAGCTAAGATTAAACAAGCTCCTGATAGAAAAGATAGACTATTTAGTGAGAATGTTAAGAAAGAAATTTCCAATTTCCTATACAGTCAGAAAAAAGTTTTTATTGAAAAAGATCCGGAGAGAAGGATTAAATTGTTAAGTCCAAAGATCTATGAAAAATCTTATTAGCTCCAAGGTAATTATTTGAATAAAGTTATCCCTTATTTTCTGATATTGTAAGTCTTTTATGATTTTTATTCCAAAACGTTAATTATTTTATTTGTCACGTACTCTTTTCATTATGGTTTGAAATTATATGCTTAAAATCTTATATGCTTAAATATCTATTTTGAGATTTGTGTGCCTTACTTTCCCTCATTTGATGTTTTCATTGCAAGTGCGCTTGCTAGATGTAATTCCTTTGTAAGTATTTTATAATTCTAGACCTTTGTCTCTAATGATTCTTATTTTGCATTCTGCTTGCAGCTTTGTTATCCTTTTCTTCAGAGTGAACTAGAACAATAAGACATCTTTGGAGGCGTAGTTTGATAAAAGGGTGAGGTTGGTAATGGAATTGCTTCAACAGCCTTGGGGTTGATGGTATTCCTGGGCATTGTTTAATAATAGAATTAGGAATAAAATGATTACTTCTTGACTGATTGAACAATTGAACTTTTATTAATAAAATCAAACAATTAATACTTTGTGATATATTTATTTTGGTTAATGAATCATGAGTAAAAAGTGAGAACGGAGGATTTCCTCTTAAAACAGGGGGCATCTCCTTCGTCGAAACCTCAAGCCATGACATGTACAAAGAAGCGCTAACTGCCTTCTTCCGTAGAATCAGCAAAGTCCTGTAAATAATTATATAGTTATAGACAAAGCAAAGACTTATTCATCTGTACATGTGATTACTTTTCAAGGTATTACATATTTAGCTTACATATTCATTTTTGTTAACTTAACTTATTTCATAAATTTATTTCATTGGAAACTCATAGAATTTAGTTAATTAGCAAGAGAGGGCTTTAAAAGTTGATAAATATATTCTGTTTAATTAAGTGAATTTATAAGAGTAGGCCTATACTAGAATACTGATAAGTAGTTATTTCTAAGGTTCTATGAATGAGAAGTTTTGAAATTTTCAACAAGAGTTCCCGAATTCTTAAATGACGATTAGTCTTCTCTTTATTTGCCGAAATCTCTTCATTTGTAATTGTATAAACTTTTTAAAAAAATGAAATATATATGAAAAAAAGGTTTATATATAGATACAAAGTTATTGTATTATATTGTAAAAAAAAAAAAAAAAAAAAAAAAAAATAAATAAAAGAATTTAAGTATAAGAAGAAAGATTTTAAAAATGTAAAATTAAACACTAACATGCAAAGCTATTTGTATTTTTCTTTCCTTTTTTCTCTAATTTTTAAATTTTTTGTGGTTTGACTAAATTTTAATTTGAATGAAAGTTATTAAGTCTTAAAAATAAGCTATTATTACTATTGATATTATTATTATTATTATTATTATTATTATTATTATTATTATTATTATTATTATTATTATTATTATTATTATTATTATTATTATTATTATTTTGTCTTCTATTAACAAAATTAATACTGATTTAAGTCATTTTCTATTCGTCTACAAACTTCCTAAAAATTTAGTCACGTTCCATTTTTGCAAGGGCTTTCTTACGATTTGCACAATAGAACGGTTTTCCAAAATTTTCAAAGGGGGTGTTCCAAGGTCAAGATTCTTTAAGGATTTTCAAGATTGTTAAAGCGAAGTGTTCCTTGAATAGTGTAATAAGAGTTCTGTTGCAGTAATTTTCCGCTCACGGCAGCGAAAATTGAAGGTAGAAATTTCTCTCTTCGATATTCACTGCCACAATCTTGAATGGTCACGTGATGTAAACAGACATGGAGGAGTTTAGCCAAGACTTTCTTTTAGCATAAATTCCTTTTGTAAATATTCTTACTCATAGTTTGCAAATTATTAAGGATAATTATTTTAGCATTTTCCGATAAATAAAACAAATTAATTATTTTCAGTTATTCGAAATTTATTAAGTTCCAATGTTTTTAATGATGGCTTCCTGCTGCCAAAGTATTTTAAAAATAATACTGATTGCTTTTGTAGCCTACTAATATTTTATTTTGTGTATAAAACTGAAATTTATGAATTGAAAATTAAATGTTTTAACACATTTATTAAAATAAATTTTAAAAATTGAGAAAATGACACATAAAACACATAAACATCGAGATACAAATGGCAGCAAATGAAAACCGTTTTATTTACATCTAAATATTTAGGAGAAATTTAGTCACCAAAATTTAGTCAAAAACTTAAGAAAATTTAGATGATGATGTCATTTTCCCCGCGAAAATTGGAGAGTTTTCGTGCCTTAAGTGACGAATGGAACGCTGTTTTTCTTCTAAATTTTTAGGAAACTAAATACTTAGTAAAACGTGAAAGTACAGGAAACAGCTTTAACACTTAAAGCTTGTCCAAAATAAAAACTATAATTAAATTTTACACTCATTAATTAATTTATGTTTTTAAAGTTTTATTCGGCAGTAACAGTTATTACGAAACAAGTAATAAAATTGAACAAATACAATATAGTTTTTATTATATTTATTTATTTTTAAAATTTATTTATTTATTTAGTTAATTTATACAACGAGCAAGATATAGTTTTCACAAGTTAACAGCTTAGTAATGAAATAACAAGATCATAGTTTATTCATCTATGAAAAATTAGGATAATTTGAGTGTTCCTATTCATAGATTTTAAAATTCTTTCATTGAAACAAAAACTCTATTTTAAGACTCTTTCAGCCTTTCCTAGAAGCTAAGACTCTATACAGAATATATATATATATATATATATATATATATATATATATATATATATATATATATATATATATATATATATATATATATATATATATATATATATATATATATATATATATATATATATATATATATATATATATATATATATATATATATATATATATATATATATATATATATATATATATATATATATATATATATATATATATATATATATATATATATATATATATATATATATATATATATATATATATATATATATATATATATATATATATATATATATATATATATATATATATATATATATATATATATATATATATATATATATATATATATATATATATATATATATATATATATATATATATATATATATATATATATATATATATATATATATATATACTATATATATAAGGACTACTTCCTCGAAATAAACTCGGTTCCCATTCATAGAATTTAAGACACTGTCCTCGAAGTAAAGACTCGGTTTTTATTCATAGATTTTATAATATCTTCCTCGCAGCAAAAACTCTGTTCCCATTCATAAAATTCATAACTCTTTCCTCGAAGCAAAAACTCTGTTCCTATTCATAAATTTTAAAACTCCCTCCTAGAAGCAAAGACTCTGTTCATATTCATAAACTTTAAAACCCTCTCCTCGAAGCAAAGACTCTGTTCCCATTCATAAACTTCGTCCTCCCTCCTCGAAGCAAAGACTATGTTCCTCAAGCAAAGACTCATAAACTTCGTCCTCCTACAAGCAAAGACTATGTCCTCACACATAGAATTAAGACTGTCCTCGAAGCAAAGACTCTGTTCCCTTTCATAAACTTCGTCCTCCCTAATCGAAGCAAAGACTATGTCCTCACACATAGAATTAAGACTGTCCTCGAAGCAAAGACTCTGTTTTTACTCATAAAATTTAAATGTTCTCGAAGCAAAGACTCTGTTCATATTCACAGATTTTAAGACGAGAGCATCTAGAGTTCTCATAGCGTTTAGATGCTTTGTACTCGTGATGTTCTGAAGTATTTTGTCTGTCTGGAAAGGCGGCATATGCCCTCGTAGGTCAGGTCAGCTCTCAAAAACAAAACAAAAAACGAAGATTTTAAGATTAAACCATATATATATATATATATATATATATATATATATATATATATATATATATATATATATATATATATATATATATATATATATATATATATATATATATATATATATATATATATATATATATATATATATATATATATATATATATATATATATATATATATATATATATATTATATTATATTATTATTTAGTTTTTTTTTAGTTTTTTATATAATTAATTTTTTATATAAAAAAGAGAAAATGAAATTAAACGATAAAAACTAAAGTAAAAAAGAAAATGGAATTAAACAATGAACTAAGTAAAAAGAATATATATATATATATATATATATATATATATATATATATATATATATATATATATATATATATATATATATATATATATATATATATATATATATATATATATATATATATATATATATATATATATATATATATATATATATATATATATATATATATATATATATATATATATATATATATATATATATATATATATATATATATATATATATATATATATATATATATATATATATATATATATATATATATATATATATATATATATATATATATATATATATATATATATATATATATATATATATATATATATATATATATATATATATATATATATATATATATATATATATATATATATATATATATATATATATATATATATATATATATATATATATATATATATATATATATATATATATATATATATATATATATATATATATATATATATATATATATATATATATATATATATATATATATATATATATATATATACTAATTTTATACTTTCGTTGCTCTTAGTTTCATTTTCTCTTTTACTTTAGTTTACCATTTAATTCCATTTAATAAGAGAAAATGATATTAAACGATAAACTAAAGTAAAAAAGAAAATGGAATTAATGAAAACCCTATTCATCTTATCCTATTTTATGGGAATGATATGAAGCGATATCAAAGTTTATCTTATAAACTTTGGCGATATTCTCCAGACAGAACTGAGACTGAAAGACATGAAGTGGTGAAGAATTTCTCAGATGATATCAGAAAGGAATTAGGGCTTGAAAAATTTGCATTTGTGTTATTAAAAAAAGGGAGATGAGCGGATGCTGAAAACATTATTATTTATGACGCTGTGATAAAAAAAATTAGAACCGGAAGTTGCATACAAATATTTAGGCATATAGGAATCAGAAGCAACAGAGAACGAAATAATTAAGAAGAGAATAAGGAAAGAATATCTAGACAGACAAAGTAATTATAAAAAGTGAATTAAACCCAAAAACAAAATTGAGGCTATCAAGGTACTTGCTATACCACTGTACCAACATACGCGGATTCGGAATTATTGATTGGTTTCAATATGAGATTAATGAATTAAATATATGAGCAAGAAAATTACTACTTGCAAACAAACCTGAATGGAAAAATTAGTATACGGCTAGAATGTACATGCGTAGAAATGAAGGGGTATGGGAATACATCTTATAGATGAAATTCACAAGAAGGAAATAATAAGATTAGGTGAATATGTAAATGGAAAAGGTACAAAATATATGAATTGGGTAAAAGGACACGAAGAGCCAACAGCAACAACAAAACCTCTATACTAAAAAGTGAATGTCTATTAATGCATATATTATAGGAATAGATGAAGAAATGCATAGAGAAGATACAGAATTAAATAATAAAATTCAAAAAATAAAAGATTTACAAAAAAAATAGAGTAAAAGCTATTGAGACATAATGGCAAAACCATAAACATGCAAAAGTAGTAGTCCTGCTGAACAAAGTTTATATCAATAAGGAAAAAAATTGTAGAATTAATTTCAAAGGAATATTTAAGATTTGAAGTAGAAAGATTACTATAATAACAGCCCAAGACAGTGGACTCGGAACAGATTGGTTTTAAAAACTTATAGAAAAACTGGACTGTAGTGATAAATTCAGGATGTGTGGAGTAGATGAGGAATCTATTCTACACATATCTGGTTGTGAGACTCTACTTCACAGACAAGTGTAAACAGAAAGACAATGCAATTTACAAACTCTTTCACTACAGATTGTGCGAAAAATATAAATTTTTTAAAAAAAATATCGATATATCGATTATCGAAAATTTTTTAAAATATCAAATTTCCCTCGATACTATCGATAAAAAATATCGATGTATCGGTTTTAGAAAATATCGTTTTAATTATATATATATATATATATATATATATATATATAATATTATATATATATATATATATATATATATTATATATATATATATATATATATATATATATATATATATATATATATATATATATATATATATATATATATATATATATATATATATATATATGGATGATGTGACCTGATACCTGGCGTTTAAAAGTGTGTAAGCCAAAGCAAGCGTTTAAAACAAGTTTTT
>SEYY01004549.1:15000-23656 GCA_009176605.1 Armadillidium nasatum
TGTTATATCTAAAAAATTATTTTGACTTGACCTAACCTAGACTTAAAGGGTAAAAATACACCTAACAACCAGCATCTCTCTCTCTATAAAAAATCCAAAATTTTTTTTTGAATATTTGTAATGCCAATGATCTTGTATTCTTGTCATAATAGAAACTCATATGCTATGCTATTAGTTTCAAATCTGTACACAGTAATTACATTTGAACTTGCAATGCGTAGGTATGTTGCTAGTTTCAGCATCTTGGTCATGTATGAAAAATCCACAACTGTCAGTTAAACTATTACCGAATTCACATAAATATATGTGCAATGCATTCCAGCTTCTCATGAATGTAATGTAAGGTTTCCAAGTTTGCAGATGATGTCAAAGTATCTTTGTCTGTGAGAAGTAACAACAGATTCATCAAGCCTAAAAGTAATCTAGTACGACTTCTTGGATGGGTGGATAAGTGACATGATTTTTATGAGTAATAGTGAAAAGTGTAATGCTATTCATGTAATTTACTTGAATAAAGATTCTAATTATAATATGAATGGAGGTTGGCTCAAGTCTGTGAACCAAGAACAGTATTTGGGTAGGATTTTTAGTATTTATTTAAAATAGGTTAATCATTGCTTAAATGTAAGGAAATAAGCCTCTTTTTATTTTATTTTTTTTAAACAGGATTTTGGGTATAATAAATTAATAAAACACCATGTAGATTACAAAAGCAAGAAAATTATAAGCAAACTCTGTAATAGGTATTTTAGATCAGTATTATAGTATTCAACACAAGTTTAGACCCCTCATTTAAGAAAATGTGTATTTATGATGGAAAGAGAGTAACATAGGTCCTCAAGAATGATTTCTGGCCTTTGAGAGTAAGAGTTATGAGGAGAGGCTGAAGGAGTTAGGAATGTTTTCTGTAGAAAGGTGATTTCTTGTACAGGATATGTTACAAGTTTACAAAATATTTATAATTTTCTATAATATTGAAGTCAATAAATTCTTAGTAAAACATGGAAGAGAAACCAGAGGTCACAATAAGAAAATTTAAAACTACCCGTTCAGCATAGTTAATTTTTGTAATCATTTGCCACAGAAAGTTGTTGAAATCACTTCCAACATTTAAGAAAAGATTGGATAGGTATGTGGATAGTTTTTGCATCATATATCATTACAAAGGAAATTTGTAGGAATGGTAGTTAGTTATTACAGCTACTCTTCATACAGTATGTATGACCATAGTCTAATCAAATGAATAGCAGTGTGTGATTTGTGTGTGCCGTAGCTTTAGTTTTGGCATTTGTAGTTGGAGTATGTGTTGACTTTCACTTTGGGAATTGTAATGTTAAACAATGGTTTGACTTTGCATATTTAATCCATATATTCTGGGATATAAATTTTGCATGTGTTTTAGGTAAGCAATATTTCCACTTTAGTTTGACTGGGACAGTCTTGATAGGCCCTTGTGGCTTTTTGTTGGTATTATTTTTCTTATGTTCTTATATGGTCTGATCATTTATTTGCAAGGAAGGAATTTTAAGAAATAATTTTTAATACAAAAGGTCAAATATTTAACAATGCCATGACTTTGGTTTTTTTAATTTTAAATCTAAACTAGTAGGAAAATTTCGAGAGGTGTTCTCATTTTTTTTTTTTCCTTTTTCTCTTTTCAGTTTTGTTAATCATTTGGAAAATATTTTCATTAAAATAAATATTCAAATGGATTTCAAATGTAAAACTGAAGTAAAAGAAGAAGAGTTAGACTTGGAATATGAATCTTATCAACAAAATTCTCAGGTGAGTGTGTATATATATATATATATATATATATATATATATATATATATATATATATATATATATATATATATATATATATATATATATATATATATATATATATATATATATATATATATATATATATATATATATATATATATATATATATATATATATATATATATATATATATATATATATATATATATATATATATATATATATATATATATATATATATATATATATATATATATATATATATATATATATATATATATATATATATATATTCATTTTTTCAAAGTTTTTATTTATTAAATTGTGTTGTTAATCTAATTTGTTTTTCTCAAAACTACAAAAAAAAATAGTGAAATATAATTGTTTTTACTATATTTTTTATCAACCCAAAATTCAAATAATGCTTTGTAATTTCAAATTTCTTACATCTGAAAACATTACATCCTGTGCTATGATTTATGCAGCTTCGGTAACTTAGCGTTCAACCATTTTTTACTTTAAATAATAATAATGTAATTGATTGTTTGTGAAAGTAATGAAAAGTTCTTAAGTGGTTTAAAATTTTTGCACAACAATTTTTGTCTTGAAATATGATCATTCTCTGTGATCTTGTAACAGTTCCTTTAATTATCCATCCCGGAAGACCTGTCATAAATTCTCTTGGGCACTTCTGAATTTCTTCTATCTCTCACTATGTGGTTCCTTTCAATTTTATGACCAATTTTTCTATACAGCACTGGATGATGTTGGTATTTTTTTTAGTATTTGGACTCCAAACTGTCTCCCTAATGCCATCACCTTCCTTTTTAACCCCAGCAGAGTTTACGTCTTTTTGATGGTCTGATTGGTCTTCAATTTGATTGCATCCCTTCATGTATCTTTAAGCATACTTAGGATTGATTTTAGTTGTCTTACAATCTGGTAATCTTAATGAAATCCTTTATTTTAATTTTAGGTCTTTCCCAGCAAAGAAGGGAGTTTGGCATCAGCTGAAGGCATTAAAAATGAAGAATTAGATGAAAAGACAATAACATCAGAATCGAGAGAATCAGAAAAGGAATACATATTTGTTGGAATTGATTAACCAAGATGTCACAAAATCTGAAAATCAGACGATGGTTGAGAAGAAATTTTGTTCTCAGAATTTAAAGGTATGAAAATTCAAATTTACAGTTACTTTTTAATGAATTTATAAACAGGTTATTAATTGAATGGAAAACATTTTTATTATTATTATTTAGTCAATTTATGACTCTTAAAATTGTATTGTCATTTTTGAATAAAGTAAATGACGAAAGTTCAGAGGCACAATTTGAATCAGATGAAGAGATTCTTTGCACAAATTTTAATGGTCAAAGTCTCCTTCGGTTCTTCTCAACAAATTGACTGATATAGAATTAATTCTTATATACAATTAATTTATTATATTATTATTAGTGTTTTTTTTTATTAATATAACTACTTCATACAAATTAATGATTGAATTCATGGTTGCCAGTAACTCTTGATTGTTCTTACTCCATTTCTCACAAATATGTTATCTACATTAAATTCCTTATTCTCTTGCTACTAATATTTAATGATAGAATTTTGCTAAATCTCTGCTATCACAAATTCTCTCTCCATATATTTATTATTATAACATCTCTCCTTCCTCTTCTTTCTATTCTATTCTATTTTACCATTTGTTCATTCATCCCTGTAATCAATACATTCTCAACCCTCCATCTTGTTTTCTCACAGGAACAACAGGGCTATTCCAAGTACAAACAATCTCCTCTAATACACCAATTCGTTCTAATTCTTCACACTGCTCCTCAATTTCCTTAGCCATTGGGGGCGGTAAATGTCTGGGTCTCTGATATATTGGGTATCATCTGTTAACATAATCTTATATTGTGTCAGTTTGGAATTACCAAAATTGTCATCACTTTGACTTAATTTATTTATAATATAAAGAGTCTCTACAGTTCCAAAATATTATGAATCTTTGAAAAAAAATTAATTTGAATGCAAATTAAATGAGTAAATAATTTAAGGTCACATTTAAAATAATAATAAATAATTAATAATAATAATTGTTCCGAGTTACATTGGTAAATTTTTTCATTATTATGAAGTGTTAAAATTTCTTTTGACATTAAAATAAATTGTAAGGAATAAGAATTTTTATATTTAATACAATTAGTATAAAGATATATAAAATTTACGTTGCATAAATATGATTTTTTATTATTGTGTTGTACAGAAACTCTTTGGCGATGTTGAAGTAGAGAAAAGCACTTCAAGAAGCGTAGACCAAACTTCGGTAACATGTGATCCAAGCCTTGAAGAAAGTCCTCAGGAAATCCTTAGTTGCATATTTTGTCATTTTAATTTTGAAAGCAAAGATGAGTTGAAAAGTCATATAAAAACACACATGCAAAAGTTTAAATGTGAGCATTGCAGTTACGAAAGTTTTTATAAACAAAGCTGGAAAATTCACTTGCTTAATCATTCAAATATAAAATTATTTAAATGTTCTCACTGCCCCTATGAGGGTAATGATAAAAAATACTTTAAAAATCACTTGCTAAATCATGAAAATATAAAGTCATTTAAATGTTCAGACTGCTCTTATGCATGTAATCGCAAAGGAGATTTAAAAATACACATGCTTGTACATGGAAATGTAAAATTATTTAAATGTTCCTATTGCAGCTATGAATGTAATCAGAAAGGAAACTTAGAAAAACATATGCTTGTACATGGAAACGTAAAGTTATTTAAATGTTGTGAGTGTAGCTACGAATTTAATAAGAAAGGAAATTTAATTCGTCATATGCTTACTCATGGAAATGTAAAGTTATTTAAATGTTCTGAGTGTTCCTATGAGTGCAATGATAAAGGAAGCTTAAAAAGACACATACTTACACACACAAATGTAAAATTATTTAAATGTTCTGACTGTTCCTATGAATGTAATCGGAAAGATAGGTTAAAAAGACACACGCTTAATAACCATCAAAATGTAAAATTATTTAAATGTTCTGAGTGTTCCTATGAATGTAATCAGAAATCAAGCTTAAAAAGACACATGCTTACACATTCAAATTAATGTTTCGAGTGTACCTTTGAATGTAACTATAAAAGTAGCTTAAAAATCCATTTGTTAAGTCATGAAAAAAAAAAGTTATTGAAATGTTTTGAATGCAACTACGAATGTAATCGAAAAACATACTTAAAAAGTCACATACTTATACATGGAAATGTAATAAGAAGGAAATTATTAGAATAGGAGAATATCTGGAAGGTGCAACAGGAAAGTTTGTACAGTGGGTATATTTTCACGAAATAAATAAACCAGACACTACATCAGTTTTCAAAAAGAAAAGAGATTACTTGCATTCCTACAACATAACAACCAATCAGGTCCAAGGATAGGAGGAAAAAATACTGAAGTTCAGAATGAAATATCTAAAAGATAGATATGGGCAAGAAAGGAAACAAAAACACTTGAATCAGTGGAAGAGTCAAGCAATGGCAAAGAAATATAGAGAACTGTTGGAAGAAATATATATAGATAAAGAAAAATCAGTTGAAATATTTAGTAGAGGCGAACTGAATGCAGAGGATGAAAGGATGATAATGGCTGCCCAAGACCTAACACTAAGAACAAAGTGGTTCAGAAAACATATCGAAGGAGAAAACATCAGTGACAAATGTCGAGTTTGTGACCAAGATACAGAATCTGTCTCTCACATCCTAGCTGGATGTCAGACTTTATTAAACCGACATCTGTATACAGAAAGGCATAACACCATTTGCAAACTCATCCACTTTAAATTGTGCCAAAAATATAATATTAGAACGGAATCAACCAACTACTGGAAACATAATCCCCCAGAAATTGAAGAAAATGAAGAAGTCCTGTTGTTGTATGACTGTACAATACCAACAGATGTACATGTCACCCACAATAGACCAGATATAATTGTCAAAGACAAGAGGGAACAAAGATGTTATATTATAGAGGTGGGAGTCCCTAATGACAACAACTTGGTAGCATATGAGAGGGAAAAAGAAATTAAATACCAACGACTAAAAATTAAAATAAGAAGAATGTGGGACATGAATGACATCATAGTGATCCCAATAGTAGTTGGAACATTGGGTGTAATAAAGAGAAGTCTGATAGAGCATCTTAAAAAACTGCCAGTGGTTATTAACACCTTGGAGTTGAGCAAAATGGTAGTGAAGAAAAGTATCAGTATTTTGAGGCTTGTGTTGAGCTTTGGGTGAGTAAAAAATAAAAATGGAAGTGTCCTTATGATCAAGGTTTGATCACGGACATTGACCTTATCAACCCCTTAGTAATGGGAGAAAGAAAAAAAAAAGAAAGAAAGAAAAATTATTTAAATGTTCTCATTGCTCCTACGAATGTAATCAGAATGTAAGCTTAAGAAAACATGTGCTTAAACATGTAAATATTTAATCAAAAACAAAGGAATCAACTGAAAATCAAGCGATGGATAAACAGCTCAAAAAATTATTAGAAGAACATGCATAGACTACGAAACATCTGTGAAAGTATATAATAAATGGTTTCCCCAAAACAGAGGGAAAAATTAATGATCGGACTCTCAGAACAAAATGTTTTAGAAAACATTTAGAAAAAGAAAACATCAGTGATAGATGCAGAGTTTGTGATGAGGACATAGAATCTATTCTCACATCTTTGTGGGATGTCAACTTTACCAAACCACCATCTACAAACAAAGACATAACACCATCTGCAAGTTAATTCATTTTAAACTATGTCAAAAATACAGAGTAAGAACAGAAGCAACAAATTATTGGAAGCACAACCCACCAGAAATAGAAGAAAATTAACAAAAACTGTTATTAACGATTGTGTAATACCAACAGGTATAACAATCAGGGTTGGGATAAAACTCACTTTAAAAAAAAGAAAAAAGTCCACTGGGGCTCAGGTTTTTTCATCTAAAACCCAAAAAGAAAAACCTGGGAAAATGTTTAATTGCATATAATGTTTTTTGTTGACATTCAAGTTGTACTTTAATTTAAAGTTTGATAAACTAAGAACTATTTCTTGTTTCATCATTACTCTAATTTTGCACAAAAAACTTTTCCGCAAGAAAATTAGGGCATGAATGGACTGAAATTTGAAATGTTGAAAGCTCTGGCAAAGTAAAGTACAATAATTTAATCAGAAAGAAGATTAATACGATGCAGCACAGGAAGAGTTGGCAGAAAAGTGGATTTCTATTTATCCTGATTATTTAGTAGGTTTTACTGCATTCAGGATAAAATGTTTCGAAAATTCATGATTAATTATCAAATTCTAAGCTTAAACAATGAGAAACCAGCAAAGTATTGATCTATGATGGAGAATTGGACATCGAAAGCCAACAATTCACCAAGGTGTTGTAAATTTTTGCTGTAATTTACTGAGCTTTCTACAGAGTTCTGCCTCAATTGAAAAGGTCTTTTCGACAATTTGTTTTGTTTCAACTAAGTTAAGGAATTAATTAAGAATTTTTAATTTAAAAATCTTATTTTTTAATTTTAAAATAAACCCCAAATTAAAAAAACCCTTACGTTAAAAATAGAAAACTGGTTTTTAAAAAGAAAGAAAAACCATTGTTTTTTTTTAAATTTTAAATGTGATATTATAGGAGTTTATTTGATTATGGTTTTAAATCAATTGAATTAATGTTCTTGAAACTTTTCTAAGAATATTTTTTTATTTTTTCATTTTGTAAAATTATTTTATTTTTAAGTTAAGAAAAGTTTAAACTCTTTCTTTAAAATGTTAATGACTTTATTTTTACTTTAAAATTTGCATAAAATTCTGTAAAAAGATTTCAATTTTACTCCTTCTGAGATAGAATTTAAGAACTTTTTTGTTAATTAATATTTTTATTTTAATATCTGATTCGTCAGCAGTTTTCTTACTCAAAGAAATAATGAGTAAAGTTTATTTTATTTTTTGTTTTTAAGATTTTGATTTACGTTATTAATTTTATAAAAATTTGGAACCAATCAATGTTTTCCACTATTTTATTTTTCCACCTTCAAAATTTCATGTATGGTATTTTTAGGTTTAATTTAATATTGATTACCTTAGATACCAGGCTAGGATAAATCATATATATATATATATATATATATATATATATATATATATATATATATATATATATATATATATATATATATATATATATATATATATATATATATATATATATATATATATATATATATATATATATATATATATATATATATATATATATATATATATATATATATATATATATATATATATATATATATATATATATATATATATATATATATATATATATATATATTTTCCCCACTTTCGTGGGATTGTGTCCGCAACAATTACCCCCATACACTCACGAACATACACACCCTAACTCTCACTCCACCACCTCTTCACCACTTTCCTCTATATCACTCTGTCCTTCCGCAACTCTACTACCCTCTTCCACTCAGATCTCTCTCCCTAAAATCTTACTCACCCTATCTATATCTATCCATGTCCACTTTGTCCTTCTCCTCTCCCTTGCCCCTTCTACCTTACCACTCCCCTGCCCACCATCATATATTCATTGATCTTACACATATGTTCAGTCCACCTTAATATGCCCTCCTCCTCTCAGCCCATTATTCCTCTCTTACATCCAGACATCTCATTTATTCCTTAGTTCGGAATTCTATCTACCCTTCTCAGATCACAAATCGCTTTCAATCCCTTCATCTCTAAAACTTCCATTCCTTTTCTCGTCTGAGCATTCATTACCGTTGGAAGGCACATACTCTTAAGCATTCT
>SEYY01004550.1:2500-10269 GCA_009176605.1 Armadillidium nasatum
TCCAAATGCTGAAGTCCTCTATTTAGGGGATTTCAACGTACATCACACTGAATGGTTGGGCTCCTCTCATACTGATACAGGTGGGAGGGAGCCCAAATCATTCAGTATTCTCAACGATCTGGAGCAGTTGATTAGGGAACCCACACACATTCCAGATCGTCCTAACCAATTCTTGAATACACTTGATTTATGCTTCACCACTACTCCTTCTAGTTATAAATACACCATTTTCCCTCCTATCGGTAACTCTGACCATAATCTTATAGCTCTTAGTTATAATGCTTTCTCTCCAACAGGTCCACCATGCCCTAAACGTACTTTCTGGCACTTTAATCGGGCTAACTTGGGGGCAATGCGCCGCTTCTTTGCTAACTATCATTGGAGTGAATCTTGCTTTATCTCTTTATCTTGATTTTTGAAGCTGAATTTGTTTTTTGAAGCTGAATCTTTTGTTTTTTGAAGCTGAATCTTTTATTTTTTGAAGCTGAATCTTTTATTTTTTGAAGCTGAATCTTTTATTTTTTGAAGCTGAATCTTTTGTTTTTTGAAGCTGAATCTTTTGCTAATTTGAAGCTGAATCTTTTGCTTATTGAAGCTGAATCTTATGCTTATTGAAGCTGAATCTTTTGCTTTTGAAGCTGAATCTTTTGTTTTTTGAAGCTGAATCTTTTGTTTTTTTTTGTCAAGGACTGGATATTGGCTTCGTAAGTACGAAATTCAGAAATCAGTTCGAAGTTGTTAGGAGATAATGATCCAGCCAGGACACCCAAAGACAAATCCTGAGAATCCTCGGGTATTACAGAAATATATTGAGTGAGTACAAACTTCCAGTGCTTGAAGACTCTGGGAGCATCTTGCGACGTAGGTTCGACGTCCAGTGAAAGGGGACGCAAAATCCTTCCAACTGCTTCCATATCCCCGTAGAAGTATTCAGAAATAAAATTGTGGGCAATGACAACTAGGAGGAAGTCAGGCTTTTATTTCTGCAATAAACAATAAACAAGTAACATATATATTATATATATAACGATAATACTAATAATAATAATGATAATAATAATAATAAAATACAATAAGAGCAATAATACCCGAAGACGTGAGGTTACGAGGTTATGGGGTAACGATCCCAGGAGAAGGTCCAAGAGAGAGAATGATATCTATCCCTTAATTACTCCCCGACCCCACTCACCCAACCTCTCCTAGGTCTTTTACTTTTTTTAAAGGCTCGGGAGAATCGTACGTTTGGCAGTCCGGTTTTTTTTCATTTTTTTTTGAAATTGGAAAAAATGGGAAATACCCCAAATCGTCGACAGGAAAAGTTGTCTCAGTAATGATCACTCACGGGTCGGGTGGTACGGGGGGCAGAGCCCCCCGTAGACAAATGTTCGGTATAACACCAAATTTAAGTTTGTTACGTCATCAGTTGTCGTACAAACCCATTTTTTTTAAATTTATTTTCAAACATTTTACACTTTTCCTACCTAAATTTCGACAAGGATTCCAAAAATGTTTTCCTTTTTTACGTAGGTTCAGTAGTTTTTGAAATATTTGTGTGTTTCAAACTGCAGTCTGATATATATATATATATATATATATATATATATATATAATATATATATATATATATATATATATATATATATATATATATATATGAGGTGTTTTATACGGAATCAACCAACCAGCGAAACAAACATACGAACACAGATCTGTAGTATATAAGGCTGTGTTTTGGATGTTTGGTTTATTCTCACTGAACTCTTCGATGAAGATGAATCTTTAGTTTTTTGAAGCTGAATCTTTTGTTTTTTGAAGCTGAATCTTTTATTTTTTGAAGCTGAATCTTTTATTTTTTGAAGCTGAATCTTTTGTTTTTTGAAGCTGGGAAACCTTTCAACCAGTTTCTCTTTCTTCCCACGTACGATTGTAGGAATATGAAAACTTTCTGCAGTCGACACCACCCTGTATCATGCGGAAAATGGGAAAAGGCTTGCGCCTTTCGGGTGTTACTCCTCCAAAATCTTCTCGACGCATTTCTGTCCTCAAGCATTCGGTTATATATATGGCTACGTTCGGAGTAATATAAGTTAGAAATTGGATGGTAAAACCATTTTCTAAATTGGACATTGTCTATTTGTTTCAATTTTTAAATCACGTTTATTGAACTTTTAAAATTATTTTGGCCCGCCAACCACTTAACACATTCAAAAGACCTATCATAGAGTAATCAAATGGTGAACAAAAGAGAGTTATCTTATGGCTACGTTCGGGGTAATATCAGTTTGAAAAAAATGGACGTAATGTCCAATTTAGAAAATGGTTTTACCATCCAATTTCTATTTTTAAATCACGTTTTTGAACCTTTAAAACTATTTTGGCCCGCCAACCACTTACCACATTCAAAAGACCTATCATAGAGTATTCAAATGGTGAACAAAGAGGAGTTATCTTATGGCTACGTTCGGAGTAATATCAGTTAGAAATTGGATGGTAAAACCATTTTCTAAATTGGACATTACGTTAATTTTTTCAATTTTAAAATCACGTTTTTGAATCTTTAAAACTATTTTGGCCCGCCAACCACTTAGCACATTCAAAAGACCAATCATGGAGTAATCAAATGGTGAACAAAGCAGAGTTATCTTATGGCTACGTTAGGAGTAATATCAGTTAGAAATTGGATGGTAAAACCATTTTCTAAATTGGACATTACGTCTATTTTTTTCAATTTTTAAATAACGTTTATGAACCTTTAAAACTATTTTGGCCCTCCAACCACTTAGCACATTCAAAAGACCTATCATAGAGTAATCAAATGGTGAGCAAAGCAGAGTTATCTTATGGCTACGTTCGGAGTAATATCAGTTAGAAAATGGTTTTACCATCCAATTTCTAAATTGGACATTGTCTATTTTTTCAAAATTATTCAAACACGTATTTGAACCTTTAAAAATATTTTTTGGCGATCGTTTCAATAGAGGTCAAAACATGGCCCCTGAAAATAGGGAATAGTTGTCTTTTGAAATATCATTGTACTTAAAATTGAATCTGTGCTGTAAAAAGAAATTTCCGGGGGTTATGGACTTGCCGATTCGACCATTTTGTAGTATTTTCATTGTACTAAAGTATGGTCATAATGTGGTTTGGCGATCGTTTCTCTAGAGGTGAAAACATGGCCCTTGAAAATAGGGAATAGTTGTCTTTTGAAATATCATTGTACTTAAAATTGAATCTGTGCTGTAAAAAGAAATTTCCGGGGGTTATGGATTTGCCGATTTGACCATTTTGTAGTATTTTCATTGTACTAAAGTATGGTCATAATTTGGTTTGGCGATCGTTTCCCTAGAGGTCAAAACATGGCCCCTGAAAATAGGGAATAGTTGTCTTTTGAAATATCATTGTACTTAAAGTTGAATCTGTGCTGTAAAAAGAAATTTCCTGGGGTTATGGATTTGCTGATTCTACCATTTTGTAGTATTTTCATTGTACTAAAGTATGGTCATAATGTGGTTTGGCGATCGTTTCCCTAGAGGTCAAAACATGGCCCCTGAAAATAGGGAATAGTTGTCTTTTGAAATATGCTTGGACTTAAATTTGAATTTGTGCTGTAAAAAGAAATTTCCAGGGGTTCTGGATTTGCCAATTCTACCATTTTGTAGTATTTTCATTGTACTAAAGTATAGTCATAATGTGGTTTGGCGATCGTTTCTCTAGAGGTCAAAACATGGCCCTTGAAAATAGGGAATAGTTGTCTTTTGAAATATCATTGTACTTAAAATTGAATCTGTGCTGTAAAAAGAAATTTCCAGGGGTTTATGGATTTGCCGATTCAACCATTTTGTAGTATTTTCATTGTACTAAAGTATAGTCATAATGTGGTTTGGTGATTGTTTCTCTAGAGGTCAAAACATGGCCCCTGAAAGTAGGGAATAGTTGTCTTTTGAAATATCATTGTACTTAAAATTGAATCTGTGCTGTAAAAAGAAATTTCCGGATTATTGATTTGCCAATTCTTCCATTTTGTAGTATTTTCGTTGTACTAAAGTATAGTCATAATGTAGTTTGGCGATCGTTTCCCTAGAGGTCAAAACATGGCCTCTGAAAATAGGGAATAGTTTTTTTTTCAAATATGCTTGTTCTTAAAATTGAATCTGTGCTGTAAAAAGGAATTTCCGGGGGTTATGGATTTGCTGATTAGACCTTTTTGTAGTATTTTTATTGTACTAAAGTATGGTCACAATGTGGTTTGGCGATCGTTTGCCTAGAGGTCAAAACATGGCCCCTCAAAATAAGGAAAAGTTGTCTTTTGAAATATGCTTGGACTTAAAATTGAATCTGTGCTGTAAAAAGAAATTTCCGGGGGTTCTGGATTTGCCAATTCTACCATTTTGTAGTATTTTCACTTTACCAAAGTATGGTCATAATGTGGTTTGGCGATCGTTTCCCTAGAGGTCAAAACATGGCCCCTGAAAATAGGGAATAGTTGTTTTTAAAATATCCTTGTACTTAAAATTGAATCTGTGCTGTAAAAAGAAATTTCCGGAGGTTATGGACTTGCTGATTCAACCATTTTGTAGTATTTTCACTGTACCAAAGTATGGTCATAATGTGGTTTGGCGATCGTTTCCCTAGAGGTCAAAACATGGCCCCTGAAAATAGGGAATAGTTGTCTTTTGAAATATCATTGTACTTAAAATTGAATCTGTGCTGTAAAAAGAAATTTCCGGGGGTTATGGATTTGCCGATTCGACTATTTTGTAGTATTTTAATGGTACTAAAGTATGGTCGTAATGTGGTTTGGCGATCGTTTCTTTAGAGGTCAAAACATGGCCCCTGAAAATAGGGAATAGTTGTCTTTTGAAATATCATTGTACTTAAAATTGAATCTGTGCTGTAAAAAGAAATTTCCGGGGGTTATGGATTTGTTCGATTTTATAGTCTAAGTATGGTCGTAATGTGGTTTGGCGATCGTTTCTTTAGAGGTGAAAACATGGCCCCTGAAAATGAAGATTTTATTCTTTGACCTGTTTATTGTACTTTTCCTATTCTACAAAATGGTCATAGTCTCATTTTTGGAAAAATTACTTCAAAGTCCCAAAATAGGTCTTGAATGTTGGAATAATTGGAATTCGGAGTTTTGGGATGTTTCTGTTTTTACCTTGTAACTGTTATTAATCAGAACGTACGGACAATGAAGATTTTATTCTTTGACCTGTTTATTGTATTTTTCCTATTCTAAAAAATGGTCATAGTCTCATTTTGGGAAAAATTACTTCAAAGTCCCAAAATAGGTCTTGAAATGTTGGGAATAATTGGAATTCGGAGTTTTGGAATGTTTCTGATTTTTTACTTGTAACTGTTATAAATCAGAACGTACGGACAATGAAGATTTTATTCTTTGACCTGTTTATTGTATTTTTCCTATTCTAAAAAATGGTCATAGTCTCATTTTGGGGAAAAATTACTTCAAAGTCCCAAAATAGGTCTTGAAATGTGGGAATAATTGGAATTCGGAGTTTGGAATGTTTCTGTCCTTTACCTTGTAACTGTTATAAATCGGAACGTACGGACAATGAAGATTTTATTCTTTGACCTGTTTATTGTATTTTTCCTATTCTAATAAATGGTCATAGTCTCATTTTGGGGAAAATTACTTCAAAGTCCCAAAATAGGTCTTGAATGTTGGAATAATTGGAAATCGGAGTTTTGGATGCTTCTGTCCCTTAACTTGTAACTGTTATTAATCAGAACGTACGGACAATGAAGATTTTATTCTTTGACCTGTTTATTGTATTTTTCCTATTCTAAAAAATGGTCATAGTCTCATTTTTTGAAAAATTACTTCAAAGTCCAAAAATAGGTCTTGAAATGTTGGAATAATTGGAATTCGGAGTTTGGATGCTTCTGTCCCTTAACTTGTAACTGTTATTAATCAGAACGTACGGACAATGAAGATTTTAGTCAGTTTCCCAAGCAAGGTACAGCACATATTTTATATAAAATAAGATTCGCTGAGATACTACATTCCTTGAAAGATAAAAATTCAATCTTTGCTTGACAGATGGATCAAAGGATGGAGATAATACTGGATGTGAGTATTTGTATAGCGACAGTTTATCTCAATTTAAACTGCCACACTATAGCTCAGTTTTTACAGCTGAGCTATATTCAATATATAGCGGTTTATTCAATTTTAAATCCAACCCACATACCAAACTTGCCATATTTACAGATTCTCTTTCTGCAATGAGAGCTATGGAGGGAAATTCATCGCATTTTTTGATTTATAAAATACGAATGTTGGTTATGGAATTGCATGATAGATTGATTGAATTCATTTGGATTCCTGGACATGTTGGAATTGACTTGCATGATCGTGTGGACATGGCGGCCAAAGATGCTTACATATTAGGATTGCCAGTAAATGTAAAGTATTCTGACAACAGAATTCAACATATTGACAAGGAGGATTTGCACTGCCATGTGGCAGAGGGAGTGGGGTCAATGTAGGGGTCATTTACCGAATATAAAACCACTTATTCAGGATTTGTCAAATACTTATAATCATACAAGAAGAAATCAAGTTATTCTGGCAAGACTTCGGCTGGATTGTGCTCTCTTTACTGTCATCCACTTTTTTGAAAATACTCCTTGTAAAGTTTGTGTACCCTGTCAAAAGAAACATACTATTAAGCACATATTTATGGATTGTCCTATATTGGATCCTCAAAGAGTGCTTCTGAAGAGCATATGTAATGGACTATCATTATCTTTCACTTTAGAAAACCTACTTTCCTGTTTATTTCCGGAATCATATATTTTTGATTATTTACAAAATATACAACTTTGTGAATTCATTTAGAGAACAATCTAGGTAAATTTGATTATATATGTTAATTTTTGTGTGGCACCATTTTAATTTAGGTAGCACATGCCAATGCCCAAGCTTGTGAAGTGCATGTAAAAATTACAAAAGTAAGTAAGTGCGGTAATTGATTTTAAATAGTACAAAGTTGCTCTTTGTTAATTAATTTTAAAAAAAATAAAAAATTTTGTTTTTTTTGTATACAAAATCGATTCTGACGTCTTAACAAAATATAAAATAAATAAATAAATAAATAAATCGAAGAATTCGGGTAAACTTTGGTTTATCCACGGTATATACATAGCATAAGTATATTTACCATGGTGTATCTATCCTCGAAACGTATATATTCTTCTTCTTTTTCTTGTATCAAGACCACGGTACATTATCGAAGACGCCATTAAACTTTAAAGTAGTGTTATTATTGATTTTAAATATTACAATATTACTCTTGTTAATTAATTTAAAAAAAAGAAATGTAATGTTTTTTGTATACAAAATCGTTTCTGGCTGCTTATCAAAAAAAAAAAAAAAAATCGAATAACTCGTCTTTGTAATTTCCATATAGAAGAAAATACAATGACCATCTCACAAGACACATTTACCAAAAATTCAGGTCCCTCTTAAATGCTGCAAGAGAATCAAAGATATGGACCGACTGGGGCCCCGGCTAATAATCAGGGAAAACTGGTTAAAATCGCAAATTTTACTTAATGGTGGTTAAATCAAACAAACTCTTAAGAAATTAAGATTTTTCTTATTGCTTTTTCAATATTTTTTTTTTGACCGCACCTCTTCTGCTAGTGAATGTTCATCTTTTTGTTTTGATTTTTTTTTTATTTGGTAAAACATTTTCTACTTGTGGCACCCGAGGTCCTCTTCTAATTTCCTGCAGCAGATGTTA
>SEYY01004551.1:0-2500 GCA_009176605.1 Armadillidium nasatum
TTTTTAAAATTTTTAATGTTTAAAGGTAACAAATTATTCACTTTTCATTCATTTCTTGCACTTTTAATGTTTTAAGTTGAGAATATTTTTACTTCTCATTGATTTTTTACATATTTTACAGTATTAATCTCCAACTTAAAATGAATTCCAACTTAAGAACGTATGAGTTATATATATATATAAATATATTATATATATCTATATATATATATATATATATATAAATGCATCATTAGTTTCGAAAATATTTTATTCGAAAAATCAAAAAAAATTTGTGTTAATTCCTATGCTAAAAATAAGTGATGCTTTAATTCTTTTAGGTTTGAAGAAGACATAAAATAATCCTGATCCATCCAGAATTTGATATAGATTAATCCTGATCCATCCAGAATTTGATATGGATTAATCCTGATCCATCCAGAATTTGATATAGATTAATCCTGATCCATCCAGAATTTGATATGGATTAATCCTGATCCATCCAGAATTTGATATAGATTAATCCTGATCCATCCAGAATTTGATATGGATTAATCCTGATACATCTAGAATTTGATATGAATTTGGATCACTTGCCCTGAACTGCTGCAATGTACTTGATTCTAATGTTCATTTTTTTTTGTTTCTAATCATGCAAAATAATATATCATAAACATATGTATGAGTACGTTTAAGAAAAAAGATCGAAAATAAAATTAAAAAATTAAATTTCTGTTTGATCATAACACCATTAATAAATGATTACAGATGAATTGAAAGAAACGATATTTTAAAATAAGATTAGAAGTTATTCTCTAAATGTATTTTTAGCAAACTGAGGATACGCTTTATGTTCAAGACAAAAAGATGGTAGAATAGTTTACTACAGAAGGTTCAAACTCTGAACTGTTAGGATGTTAAGTACTGGATGCAATATATATATATATATATATATATAATATATATATATATATATATATATATATAGTATAATACTTATATATATTATATATATATATATATATATATATATATATATATTTATATTATTTTTTCTTTTTTTTTTTTAACGAACGCCAACGCTCAACGGGCAGAGCCCTTTTCAAGGAGGGGGAACACACACATGCACAAAGCTCATTCAAACACACACACACCTAACGCACAGCCCTCAGGTGGGCGCAGACGGAAGCCTTGAAGAGTGGAAGGTTAAATACAGAAGGAAAAATAGATGAAGGCAGAGAGTTCCACAGAATAGAGGTGGCTGGAAAAAGAGGTACCACAACAGGCTAGCCTGGGATTTCCTACGTCCACACAAAATTAGTGAAAAGCAGGGCACCCCTTGTGCAACGAGGACGACGCAATGGTGGGAATGCGGGAGGCCAATTCCCTCGAGCACCTGCCATTGTAGTACCTGTAGAAAAGAGATAGCGCGCCAACGTTACGTCGCAGAGACAAAGGGTCAAGAGAGTTTGAAAGTAGGGGACAGTTAATTAATCTTTTAGCTTTTGACTCAACCCTATCCAGAAGAGAGGAGGAGCCGGAGCCCCCCCAAATGTGAGAACAGTACTCATACAAGGGCGAATAAGACCCTTATATATTTGGAGTAACTGTTCAGAAGAGAAAAATTCTCGCCATCTGAACAAAATTCCCAGCTACTTAGAGGCAGCTTTAGCAACCATTGTGATATGTGGTTTCCAAGATAGTTTGTTGTTTATATTTAGACCAAGAATGTTAATGTTATTTACAGGTGAGACGGGAGAGCCATCGAAGAGGATAGGAAAGTTAGGAGGTGTTTTTGAGAGGGAGATGTGAAGAAGTTGAGTTTTTAAAGAGTTGAATTTCACAAGGTTGCTATGACCCCACCGGGAAATCCCATCCAGATAGGCAAGAATAGAATTGGAAAGTTGAAGACGAGAAGCAACTCTAGAAGCAAAAGAGGGAGCAAATTTGAAATGAGTAGAAGAATGTAGAGTTGAATCATCAGCATAAGAGTGAACAGAGTTAGAAGTGCAGTGGAGAAGATCGTTAATGAAAAGTAAGAATAAGGTTGGAGATAAAACAGAACCCTGAGGAACACCACAGTTGACAGAAAAGGAGGAAGAGGTCGCTCCATCTACAAGTGCCGAATGGAACGATCTGAGAGAAAACTAGACAATAGTAAGCAAAGAGAAGGAGGAAACCAAAGGAGGGGAGCTTGGAGAGCAGTGACGCATGCCACACCCGGTCAAAAGGTTGGATATGTCAAGCGCCACCAACAAGACTCCCCGAAGTCCCTAAGGGCAGAAGACCATAGATCAGTAAGATAGGAAAGTATGTCACCAGTTGACCTCGAGCTGTCGAAAGCCATACTGATGATCAGAAAGAAGAGAATGAGACTCCAAATGATCCAAGAAATGAGAGTTGAGAAGAGTTCAAAAAATTTTAGATAGAACACAGGTGAGAGCTATAGGTCGATAGTTAGAAGGGTCAGAGCGACTACCTTTTTCGGGAACGGTTGAACAAATGCACGCTTCCAGCATTG
>SEYY01004551.1:15000-17500 GCA_009176605.1 Armadillidium nasatum
AAATATCAGAGTGAGTGTGAGAAAATACAGCCTGAAAAAGTATAAAGTTTTCTATGGTAGAAAGAGTTTTTAGTGTATTATTTTTGTTCAGCAGAAATTTTGTATCATTCTTTTATGAAATATAAATAGCATAGCATAAGCTTTGAAAGTCTAAAGACGACCATGGTTCCTATATACGTAGCATCTCTGAGACATTTAGCAAGAGAGTAAGAGATACTGATTGGAAGTCGAACCATCTGCTTAAGACTGTTCTAGATAAGGAAATGGAAGATAAGTTCTCCAGCTATCTCTTGAGAACTAGAGGGAAGCCTCTGGTGGTGGTGAACATTGCAATCACCAAGATGAAAGATTTCGGAGGAAGGAAAAGATGACAGAATGATAACTGATGAAGAAAGAATTCCTTTAATAGGTAGGGGAAGTCGTCAGAGTCTTGATGGCACGAAGATCATCTTCGGAGGTTGCAAACTCTGAAGAGATAATAAAAGGGGAAACGGACATGAGAGTTATCTGTAGGAGTCTCCCTTCAAGGTGTCTCAGAGGCAGAATTTTCTTTTGTCATATTTAATGATTAGAAGTTCTTGAAAAGAGAAGAAAGGCGTTTAATTAAAGGCAAATGCAAGCTGAATATACCAACAGTGAGTATGAAACGCGAATTGGACAATCCATTGGTTATTGAGTACAGAAGAATATTCCACAAAGTGGAATTTCATCTCATCGGAAGGCTCTCTCTCTCTCTCTCTCTCTCTCTCTCTCTCTCTCTCTCTCTCTCTCTCTCTCTATATATATATATATAATATATATATATATATATATATATATATATATATATTATATAATATATATTATATATATATATATATATATATATTTGTTTTTGTTTTTTAATATATTACAGTATTTCTTTCGAATTGCTAGGATTTTTTTTTTTTTTTTTTTTTTTTTTTAATTTTTTTTTTTTATGCATCATCAAATTTCAATTTTGTACTAAAAACGTTTTCAGGTATTCCTATGTATGATATTGAATATATATTTTTACCTGATAAGGTTAATTAAAAAAAAATTATTTATCACTTCATGTATGAAATAATTAAATGTATAGGTTCAAAAGTTAATCTATATATATATATATATATATATATATATATATATATATATATATATATATATATAATATATATATATATATATATATATATATATATATATATATATATATATATATATTATATATATATATATATATATTTATTATTTGAGACGATGTGAATTATGAAGAAAATAATTTATTAATTCTAGAGAATTATAATAATGAAAGAATCTCAGAGATCGTAATCTGAACTAACTTAGATACAACTTATATTTACTTGAAGAAACTTGATCAACTGATATTTAATTTATAGTATATGCAGTATATATATATATATATATATTCTACTTCCTTGAAGCGTGGTGAAGTAAAAAATGAAGCTGAAGTAACATCGCTGTACGACGTTGACCACCTCGTATCGACAGAAAGGTCATGTTAAAAAAAAAAAAAAAAAAAAAAAAAAAAAATCCGTTTTGAGTGTTTCGCATTGTAACAAAACGTCGACAAGACATTTCAGAGTTACGTCGTTTAAGTTCAGACCAAAAATTTTGTGTTTTTAATAATAATAATAATAATAATAATAATAATAATAATAATAATAATAATAATAATAAATAATAATAATAATAACTAACAACAAATATATCAATAAAAATTAATATAATAATTTCAATGTTTATAATGATATTATTCATAATAACAAAAAAAAATTAATAATAACTAAGATGGATATATTCGTAACAAAAATAGTTGGAACAAAAACTGTAATTATCATCGCTAATAATAATAATAATAATAATAATAATAATATAATAATAATAATAATAATAATAATAATAATAATAATAATAATAATAATAATAATAATAATAATAATAATAATAATAATAATAATAATAATAATAATAATAATAATAATAATAATAAATAATTAATAATAATAATATAAATAATAATAATAATAATAATAATAATAATAATAATAATAATAATAATAATAATAATAATAATAATAATAATAATAAAAGCAGTTTTGGCAAAGATGGGAATAAGTGTGAAGAGGCTGGATACCTTTAGTATTTTGATAGCAAGTGATCTTTGACATGCTTACGAAATGTGGGAAGTGTTGCTAATTCTTGTATGTTTTTTGGAAGTTCATTCCATTACCTTTGTACGATATATCTCTACAAGGTTTGGCTAGTGTGTTTTACTTAGTGTATGTGAGTTTGTACTACGCATATTTGGTCTTCTTACATTTTGGTTGTTCATTCTTAAATTTGTCAGGAATTAATTTGACCTTCCATTTATGACTTCGAAAATGTGGGTAGTCATTGTGAGAGTGAGAATATCTTGTAGTTTGAGTATGGATAATTGTTTGAAGAGTAGCTTTTATGTTCATAGTAAGTTTGAGAT
>SEYY01004551.1:27500-30000 GCA_009176605.1 Armadillidium nasatum
AAAAATTTAATTTAAAATTCAAAGTCATGTCTCTTCAAATTATTATTATTTGAAATACTTTATCAGCTTTATTATATTTTATTGTAATATGTCAATGTAAATTTATTCAATACTATAATCTCAGGTTCTGAAGATGTCCCAAATTTGAAGACGAAACTGGTTAGCAGCGAAAATAATCCTTTATTTTATTTTATTTATAAATTATACTCAAGAATTATCTGAAGAAAATAAACCTTGATCAGAAAGTAATTTTTAATATGTTCAATAATAATAATAATAATAATAATAATAATAATAATAATAATAATAATAATAATAATAATAATAATAATAATAATAATAATAATAATAATAAAAATAAAATAATAATAATAATAATAATAATAATAATAATAATAATAATAATAATAATAATAATAATAATAATAATAATAATAATAATAATAATAATAATAATAATAATAATAATAATAATAATAATAATAATAATAATAATAATAATAATAATAATATAATAATAATAATATAAAAAAATTAAAATCGTGAACTTTTCAAGTACGATCATAATTATGACTGAATCTGTTTACCTTTAAATTATAATTAGTTGAAGGGATTTTTTTCCCCAAGTTCAAAAGTTTGGTCTTTAAAAAATGGAATTTAAGACTTAATTATCTGTCTTTACTATCTTTAGAAGCAATTAATTTATAAATAATGAAATAGATTTGCGCTTCAATATATATATATATATATATATATATATATATATATATATATATATATATATATATATATATATATATATATATATATATATATATATATATATATATATATATATATATATATATATATATATATATATATATATATATATATATATATATATATATATATATATATATATATATATATATATATATATATATATATATATATATATATATATATATATATATATATATATATATATATATATATATATATATATATATATATATACTCTGGTGGGCAAAGGAGGGAGACCTATCGATTTCCACCAGAGTTGGAGAAAAACCGGAAATCCGGTTGTTAATGGTCGACATGTCCCAATACAAGACGTTTAAAAATGTGCAAGTCAAAGGAAGTTGAGAAAACAGAAAAAAGGAGTGTGTTCCAGATTTAACTAGTAGAGTACGTGGAAGATTGAGCATATAAGATAAGTTTGTGGTCGGAAAGTTGGACAGAGAAAGGATGAGATTTTGTAGAAAGTCGTATCCCACGAGCCCTTCTCAATGGAGGAGGTATGCGATGAGAGAGCTTAGAAGAGCCATTTAATAGAGAAAGCTAAGCAACAATTCGAAGGGCAGAAAGAGATTGGAGAAAGTTAGTAAGAATAAAAAGAGTTTATAAGACGAAAAGCTCTAGACCCCACCTTTTCGGGGGAAAATGAATGTGTGGAACCGCTCCAGATGTATGAGGCGTACTCCATACAGGGGCGAACAACACCCCTATTAAGAGCATGCAACCGAGATGGCGTAAAAATTTCACGAAGGCGCCTCAGAACGCCCAAACTCTTAGAAGCTTCTTTAGAAAGAGAAGTAATGTGATCTTTCCAAGAAAGATCACGAGGAAAAGAAACACCGATAATATTGAGGACATATGAAGGCTTGAGTTATGCGTTTTTGGAGAAAATGTCATAGTTATGTGGAAGGCTGTGTCGAGTAGTAAGATGGAGGAATTGAGTTTCTGAGGCATTGGAAACAACCATGTTTTCTCTGCTCCAATTTGAAATACGAGATAGATCAGAGATCAATTGCTCGCAAGCCACCTTTCTTGCCTCAATTAACTGCTTTCTGAGGGGTGTCTTTCAAACTGAAAGGAGTGATGAAGGGTTGAGTTCAGCATAGGAGTGGATAGGTGACGAAGTAAAAAAGAGAAAGTCATTAATGAAAAGTAGAAAAAGAGTTGGGATAGGTCAAATCTCTGAGGAACACCACAATTTATATATTTAAAGGAGTAACTGTGGCCATCTACCGTACTGCAATAGAGCAACCGGAAAGGAAATCAGAGAGAGAGTCACAGACAGAAGGATAGATTCCGAAAGTAGGAAGTTTGGAAATCAAAGCTTTGTTGCAGACTCTGATGAAGACTTTCGATATTTCTATTTCATTTCAGAAATTCCTAAGAGCGGAGGACTAAAATAAGAGAGAAGGGAAAGAAGATTAGGAGTAGAGAGTTCTTTTCGAAAGCCATAATTGAAGTGTTTCCAAATCTTCCTGTTAAAATAGATTCGAAAACTTTAGAAAGAACGGAGGTTGAAGAAAAACGGCGATAGTTAGAGCGTTGAGAGGCATACCCCTTTTTCATCACAAGCTGAATGATCTGTATATATATATATATATATATATATATATATATATATATATATATATATATATATATATATATATATATATATATATATATATATATATATATATATTATATATATATATATATATATATATATATATATATATAT
>SEYY01004551.1:37500-40000 GCA_009176605.1 Armadillidium nasatum
CGCTTCAGAAAACACAACCTTTTAGAAGCTTTTTCAGAAAGCTTATTAATGCGATCCTTCCAAGAAAGATCAAGAGAAAAAGAAAAAGAAGAATATTTATGAAAGAGGAAGGTTTGAGTTGTGTGTTTTCGAGGTAGATGTAGCTGTCTGGAGAATTACAAAGTAGATTAATTATAAAGACGATTGAACAGAGTTCCTAAGGCATTGAATCTAACTGGGTTTTCCCTTTCCCAATTAGGAATTAGAGAAAGATCATAGATATATTTCTGAAAGAACACCCATCTAGCGTCAATTAAATATTTTTCGATTGTATGTCTTTCAAAATGAAATAAGTGATGAAGTATGGAATCGTCAGCAAAGGATGATGATGAAGCATTAATGAGAAGATAATTAAGAAGCAGAAAAAGAGTTGAGGATATTATAGATTCCTAAGGAAGTGAGAGGCTCTCAATTGTAAGGTTCAGAGTATGCTAGTGATATCCTTTGAGAAGATGAAGATGAAAATTAGTTCAGAGGAATGTACCAGTCAAATCTTACACTACGTGAGTAATGCACAGTAGGGGTTACCTTTATACTATATATATATATATATATATATATATATATATATATATATATATATATATATATATATATATATATATATATATATATATATATATATATATATATATATATATATATATATATTATTTTTTTTTTTTTTTTTTTTATTTAAGTTATCACCATCACTCACGGGCTGAGCCCTATTCGAGGAGTTTGGTTCTTAGCCAGGGAAATTGAGTTATATGTTATTTCTGACCAAGGTGATAAGTTACACAGGTTATTTGGGTTTTGGATAGGGAAACCCTGCTCCGGTACAGACCAATCAAGTTTATTTTTTCCACCGGTGGGCGTGGTTTCAAATTCTTGATAGGCGACCTTCTCTGTAGGAGCAAGTTAGAGAGAATGTGATATTGTATTTGTTGAAATAGCGTGGAATGTTGTATGTGTTGGCTATGTTTTTAAGCGATATGTGAGTATTGAGATTAGCGTAAAAATACACCTTGCCGTAAACTGTAATTAATTAATTAACTACAAAAAATCTCCTACAAACGACAATTTTTTTAGGTCCGTTCAGGTAACTGGATCGGAGGTTCGAGCCTCGATTTGTATACTTTGCAGTACACACGCGAGAACGAGGAGCGAACCTCTTTCCCCTAAGCCAGAGAAAAACTAACTTTACCCACTGAACTACCGTGAACTATATATATATATATATATATATATATATATATATATATATATATATATATATATATATATATATATATATATATATATATATATATATATATATATATATATATATATATATATATATATATATATATATATATATATATATATATATATATATATATATATATATATATATATATATATATATATATATATATATATATATATATATATATATATATATATATATATATATATATATATATATATATATATATATATATATATATATATATATATATATATATATATATATATATATATATATATATATATATATATATATATATATATATAATATATATAGGAAGATAGATGGAGAAACGAGATATGAAATTGTGCTCCATTAAATCTTAAAGGTCCAAGAAAACGACCATGTAAAAGGCGAAGAAATAAAATTAGATCAGAGGAAGAAGTAAACAGGGAAACAAAAGGCCAAGACCGTCAGTATTGGGGACATCGAGGGGGGAATCAGTGTTTTCTTCCTCTCAACAAATACAGGTTGATGATGATGAGCATGATTATATATATATATAATATATATATATATATATATATATATATATATATATATATATATATATATATATATATATAATATATATATATATATATATAATATAATATGTATGTTAATAGAACCGATTAAGTTTAAAACAAACTCTCTTGAAAATTAAAATAGAATTTTCTTAGAATTATATCACATTTAAAGAATGGATATGTTGAAAGAAGGTTTTGTGAGGCAATAATTCTAATTACAAAAGTACTGGATTGACTCCTTTATCACTGAACAACAAGATCTTTGTAATCTTCCTCATTTAAATCTTAATATTTTCTTAAAGTGATCTGATTCATTAATATTGGAGGTTGTGTTGATTTATGAAAAAAAAGTATTTTTTTTTCTTTAAGATAAAGGAAAATGAAATCTCTGCCTATCAATATTAAAATTTTGAATTACTAATTTTTATTTGATGAATAGGAAAATGTCTAGGGATAATAACTAAAATGTCATGAACATGGCGATACCAGGAAAGAATATCCTGATATAGAGGAATGTCCACAAATAGTTTCTTCTGAAAAAAAAAAAAAAAAAAAAAAAAGCTCCAGATAAAGATTGGCAATGACTGGACTCAGGTTGTTCCCCATTCTAGTCTCAAAGATTAAATGTAAATACATTTTGTTTCATACTTATCTCGATTAATTTTATAAAGTTATTAAT
>SEYY01004551.1:45000-47500 GCA_009176605.1 Armadillidium nasatum
TTATTATTATTATTATATTATTATAATATAATAATAATAATAATATTAATAATAATAATAATAATAATAATAATAATAATAATAATAATAATAATAATAATAATAATAATAATAATAATAATAATAATAATAATAATAATAATAAGAATAATAATACTACTAATAATAATATCAGTACGAATTTATGTATGTTTTTTTATAATTCTGTGAGCATATGATTTTATTGATCTTTTATTTTTTTTATCATCCTGTATGTTGTTACATAGTATAGCCAAGGTGAAAATTATTGCTTGTCTTGATTTAGAAAGTCTGTAGAAAGGAGTTTTTAGGTTGGTGTTATTTCATAGGATTTTTCTTCGTTTACTTTGATTATTTAGATGTTTGTTTTTAAGAATTGACTTGTGTTATTGTTTATTAATCTGTGAATTACTTTAGGAGGGAGAGATTTAGAAGATGATCAAATTGAAATGTGTTAAGTTTTTTGAATAAAGTTGATGTCTGACTATAAAAAATCACCGCTGTCAGTGAGGAATCCCCTTTGATTCGATTTTGAATTATGATTTGAGGTATATGTGTTCCATATAATGATTGGCAGTAAATTATGTGGGGTGAATGTGTACAAAATATATTTTTCGCAGTATGCATACATTGAAATGGATTTTGCTGATTTTACAAGGATATATATATATATATATATATATATATATATATATATATATATATATATATATATATATATATATATATATATATATATATATATATATATATATTATATATATATATATATATATATATATATATATATATATATATATATATATATATATATATATATATATATATATATATATATATATATATATATATATATATATATATATATATATATATATATATATATATATATATATATATACTTTGCGAGTTTATTTACTAATATTTTTATTTATTTATTAAAGGCTAGTTTTCATTTATTTTGACTGCAAGGATTTTTGCATTACTTGTCTGGGTTTAATTATAAATAAATCAGCAATATATATATATATATATATATATATATATATATATATATATATATATATATATATATATATATATAATATATTATATATATATATATATATATATATATATATATATATATTAAAATTAAAGAATTAAATGGACTAGCTCCAAGAAAAACGATAAAAACCGCTTTAATCACTTTCCCTGGAGCTGGACTCCGTTTTAACTTTTTAACTCTTTTAAACTTTGGCTTAAAGGGCGTTAGTCCTAAAACGTTCGGAAGTTTTTTTTTTTATTTTTATATTTTGCTACTGGGTTGTTTTAATATATATATACATATATATATATATATATATATATATATATATATATATATATATATATATATATATATATATATATATATATATATATATATATATATATATATATATATATATATATATATATATATATATATATATATATATATATATATATATATATGATTTAAATATTTCTACTAAAGATAACAAGGTAACTACCCACCTTTTATAAAACGAAGATCCTTTGACGAAATTTGTTAAAGACAAATAAACTTTCAAAAAGAAAAAACAAAGATAAGAAATTAGGAGAAGATTAGATTAATTATTAGTGTCACTGAAAGTTCATCCGTAACTTTAGTCATCTGATTGATTCAGTCTTGTCAAAACGTAAACTTCACTGAAGATTCCAATACGAATTTTTCCTTTTATCTATTTAAACTTTTACACTATAAAGAATACTACAGTAGATTAAATCCTTTAACAAAAATCAAAAACTTTTTACATAATTGATCGAAACCCTGTAATAAAAAAATTATAAAATAAAATAAAATATACTAGAAAAGGAACTTTTACCTGATGATTAGCATATGTACCCCCATCTAAGCAAAATGTTCCACACATACCTACCTGAAAATAAATCATATATATATATATATATATATATATATATATATATATATATATATATATATATATATATATATATATATATATATATATATATATATATATATATATATATATATATATATATATATATATATATATATATATATATATATATATATATATATATATATATATATATATATATATATATATATATATATATATATATATATATATATATTTCGTCTTCTTCTACTCCTTCAACTCTCGGATAGGCATTATCTGCTTGTTAGTCGGTTCAGCCTCTCTCTAGCTTCTCCTCTCTGCAAAAGCGTTGCTTCTTCTCAGCTCCTCCAGGTCAGGGAAGCTATGATTCTCAAGCAATGCCTCCACCTCATCTTTCCACCTCCTCCATAGTCTTCCCAATGGACTTCTTTCCTCCGTTCTCGACTCCCAACACCTCTTCGCCACTCTTTGGTTATTCATTCTTTCCAGGTGACATAGCCACCATAGTTGAACCTTTTCAATCTTATTTATGATAGGGCTTACCCCTAATCTTTCTCAAATTTCTCACCCTA
>SEYY01004551.1:55000-77500 GCA_009176605.1 Armadillidium nasatum
GATAATTTTGTTAATTTTTAAATAGATATTGCTGTGGCAAGCATTTTATTTCATTGTATTTTAATTATAGTATGAAGTAGGTATTAGAATTACGTATTGGTAAATTTGGAATAGTAAAACACTATCATGGTAGGAATAGATACAACCACACTCATTGCATTTCATAAGCAAAAGAAGACCACGTTATCTTGAAAGATATTCATATATATATATATATATATATATATATATATATATATATATATATATATATATATATATATATATATATATATATATATATATTTATATATATATTACACACACACACACACGAACACACTGTACATAATTTGCAGATTCTAAAGTGGATTCTTTTGATAAAGGAAAAATACCAGAGTAAAAGAGTGAGTCTGATGATACTGAAATTCATAAATTAATATTTTATTAATATTAGTAATTATTATCATTATTATTATTATTAGTAATAATGATAATAATAATAATTATTATTATCATTATTATTATTATTATTATTATTATTATTATTATTATTATTATTATTATTATTATTATTATTATTATTATTATTATTATTATTATTATTATTATTATTACTATTACTTAGCATATCTTGTTAATTAAATTCACGCAACCTTTTTTTTTTTGCTTTGACTAAGATTCCAAAACAAATTTTAGAACTTATTTAAATTTAATTTCCTGCTTCTCGACACTTCCAAATGGCTTTTAAAACTCGATTAATTATATCTAAACTTATAAAAAAGCACACACACACACACACACACACATACACACACGCACGCATATATATATATATATATATATATATATATATATATATATATATATATATATATATATATATATATATATATATATATAATGTTTGTGCGTGTGTGTGTATGTATGTGTGAGTACGTAAGTATGTATATGTGTTTGTATGTGTAATAATGCTCTCATAAATAGAGAAGAAAGAATATATTTTAAGTAAAGGAAACCGAGATTCAATGTTTGCCTCTTTTGCTCTTCAAAGAAAAAGGTAAAAAGTTGTTTTCTTGATTTGAAATTCTTGTGTTTAAAAAAAAAGACTTAAATTACCATTTGTTGAATTTTAACCGCAAAGAAATTTTCGACCTGTCAACAAAATGCTTCGAAAAATCACAAAAGTTTCTTACCATGAAACAAATTTTCAGAGCTTTTCCCTACGCATTTCCTCATGTAATCCTTTAACATGTACGTACGCACACACTTACATGCATTTGGTACACATATGTACAGAAAGAATTTTTATTCAGCAATGAAAACAAATGCCTCTTACGTATTCAAGCATTTGCCATAAGAATATTAATTAATTTGCTTAGTATTATATATATATATATATATATATATATATATATATATATATATATATATATATATATATATATATATATATATATATATATATATATATATATATATATATATTTATATATATACATATATCCATCGGTGGGCAAAGGCCGGAGGAATACCAATTTTCACCTCAGTTGAGAAAATAAATTCTAAATGTAGAGTGTTACAGACTTTACTAGTAGATTATATGTAAGAATGAACATAGCGGTTAAGTCTGGGGTCAGAGAGTTGGACAGAAAAAGGATGAGAGTGTGTAGAGAAAAGTGTCGCACGAACTCTTTTCAATGGAGAAGGTATGATGTGGAAGAGTACAGAAGAGCAGTGTCCGTTGTAACTGTGATAGTATAGAGTGACTGAAGAAACTATTCGACGAGCAGAAAGAGAGTAGAGTGAATTAGTAACAGCAGGAGAGTTGATGAGACGAAAAGCAATAGACCACCTTTTCGAGGAGAGCTGTATGAATGGAACCACCCCAGATGAGTGAGGCGTCCTTCATACAGGGGCAAACATCACCTCTATAGAGAGCAAGCAACTGGGGTGGCGTGAAATAATTAAGAAGGCTCCTCAGAATACCCAACCTCTTAGAAGCATGTTCACAAAGAGAAGTAATGGGATTTTTCCAAGAAAGCACGAGAAACAAAAACACTTAGAATATTAAGAACAGAAGAAGGTTTGAGTTGTGTGTTTTCAGATAAGAAATTAGTAGCTCCAAAGACACCATTCTAGCTTAATTGACTGCTGTTGGGAGCACTTCTTTCAAATTGAAAGGACTAAAGAATGGTGGAGTCATCGGCATAGGAGTAGATAGGTCATGAAATAATAGAGAGAAAGTCACAAATGAAAAGTAGAAAAAGTGTTGGGGATAGGACAGAACCCTGAGGAACATTACTACTAAAAGATTTAAAGAATGAACAGTGATTGTCTACAACAGCTGTTATAGAATATCCGGAAAGGAATTTAGAGGGAATATCACTGAGAGAATGATAGATTCCTTTCTCCAATTTCTTTCTTCCGGTCAAATTGATGCGTCACCCTCTTTTTGTTATCACTATTACAACGGACTCTGCTCTTCTGAACTCTCACGTTTCATACCTTCTACAATGAGTAGGACTTTTGCGATAGATTTTCTACACAGTCTCATCTTTTCACTGTCCAACTCTCTGACACCAGAGTTAACCATTATGCTCAGTATTACATATGCTATATGATGAAGTCTGGAACACTCTCCCTTTATCTGTTTTCCCAACTTCCTTTGTCTTCCACACTTTTAAATTCCGTGTATCTGGACATGTCAGAATTTAATCGGCCTTTGATTATGTTATCCCCCAACTCTGATGGAAATCGGTAGGCCTCTGGCCTTTGCTCACCACAGGATATATATATATATATATATATATATATATATATATATATATATATATATATATATATATATATATATATATATATATATATATATATATATATATATATATATATATATATATATATATATATATATATATATAATATATATATTCAGTAGACAAATAAACAAGTGTTAGAACGTATCAGCTTCGTTTGTTTGCTTGTTTTTTTTTTGTTTTTTTGCGAGTTTGTTTTCCTGTTTTCTTTCAATAGCAGGAAAAAATAACAAATGCTTCCGATGATCATGAAAGAAAACTTTTCTTCACTTTTCATCAAATGAGATTTTCTTATTGACTGACATCATTTGTACTAATAAATAATTAAAAATTTTCCAATTCGAATTAGTAAATAACATCAATAATCCTATTTTAAAATATAATCCCTTATCCAGAATTTGAAACACAAATTAAAGAAATATATATATATATATATATATAATATATATATATATATATATATATATATATATATATATATATTATATATATATATATATATATATATATATATATATATATATATATATATATATATATATATATATATATATATATATATATATATATATATATATATATATATATATATATATATATATATATATATATATATATATATATATATATATATATATATATATATCGTATATGTATGTGTTTTGTGTGTCGGCAATGATTCAGGTACATACATTTCCCATTTATTTTTTAAAATTTCTAATTTCCATGGCACTTTATTATGAATGAGTTCGAGTTTTAAAATAATTATCGCCATCAGGGGAAATAAATAATATACATAAGCCTGAGGCGATCTAAATTAAAATAATAATAATAATAATAATATAATAATAATAATAATAATAATATATAATAATAATAATAATAATAATAATAATAATAATAATAATAATAATAATAATAATAATAATAATAATAATAAGAAGAAGAAGAAGAAGAAGAAGAAGAACTACAGAACTACAGAACTACAGAACACTGACTAGCAAAGACTTTACAGTCCACTCAAGGCTAGTCTGTTAAATAATCATTATTGAACTATGCGATCATAGACCAATTTGCTTAAAATGTGCATCCAATTTCTTCTTGAATGATTCGATGTTGTCGCTGTTCACTATTTGATGAGAAAGACTATTCCATTTTTCAATCACGTCGTACGTAAAAAAATTCTTTGCTATGTTTGTTTGAAATCGCTTGTGAGATAGCTTGTGTCCGTTACTACGTGTTAGGTCATTCAAGTCGTACCGAAAGTATTGTTTATAATCAACGTTGTCAAATTTATTTAGAATTTTAAATACTTCTATTAATTTTCCTCTCAATCTTCTTGTTTCTAGAGAATATATATCTAGTTCTCGTAAACGTTGCACATACGATTTACCTCTCAATTCTGGTATTAATTTAGTTGCCCTTTTTTGAATCCTTTCGATTTTATCTATGTCTTTTTTGAGATATGGACTCCAAAACTGTACCGCGTATTCCAGATGAGGTCTAACTAACGATTTATAAAGAGGAAGTATTATATTTTTAGATTTATATTCAAAATTTCTTGCAATGAAACCTAAAGCTTTATTAGCCTTCTTAACAGAATCAGCACATTGTTTTGCAAATTTTAAATCCTTACTGATTAAAACTCCAAGATCCTTTTCCTCATCGACAACTTTGATATATGAGTCACCTATAGCATAATTATATTCGATATTCCTGCTACCGAAATGTAAAACCTTACATTTATCAATGTTAAATTTCATTTGCCATGTTTTTGACCAATTGACAATTTTATTCAAATCACTTTGGAGTACTTGATAATCTTTTTCGCAAGTTATGCGATTTCCAATTTTTGTATCGTCTGCAAATTTCGAAATATTACATTAATACATTTTCATCAATGTCATTTACATATACAATAAAGAGTATTGGGCCCAGGACAGATCCTTGAGGCACACCACTGATAACATTCACCCATTCTGAGCATTCGCCATTAATTACGACACGTTGACGTCGATCCAATAACCAATTTTTAATCCAATTTAAAAGTTTTCCTCGAATTCCATGAGCTCTAAGCTTTTCCAATAATCTTTGATGAGGGACAGTATCGAATGCTTTTTGAAAGTCTAAGTAAATGACATCATAAGATTTGTGGTTATCTACATTGTTAATAACTTCATTAAAAAATTCTAGTAAATTTGTTAAGCATGATCTATTTTTTCTAAAACCATGTTGAGAATTATTGAGCAACTCGTGATCTTCAAGATGTGCAACTAATCTACTCGCTAGTATTGCCTCAAAAATTTTGCCAACAATAGAAGTTAAACTAATTGGTCTGTAGTTATTGGGAAGCTTACGATCACCTTTTTTAAAAATAGGCGTTATATTAGCAAGTTTAAAATCATGCGGAACTATTCCCTGTTGTAGAGATTCGTTGAAGAGCTTAGTCAAAGGTTTCACTAATATATCTTTCAAGCTTTTAAGATGTACCGGGTAGAAGCCATCTGGTCCAGGGGATTTATTTATTAATAATTTATCAATTTGGAATGCAACTTCCTCTTCAAAAATTTCAAATGTATCTAGAATATTGTCTATATAAAAATCTTTTATATCTTGCATACTAGGAACATTATCTAGGTTTTCTTTCGTAAAAACTGAGGAAAAAAAATTATTTAAAACATTTGCCACATCAACATTATTTGATTTTAAATTTCCGTCATTGTCCAAAACTGGTCCAATTGATTCTTTAATAGAATTTTTATTATTTACATAGTTGTAAAACATCTTGGGATTATTTTTACTTTCTCGAGCAATATTAATTTCGAAATTTCTTTTAAAATATCTGATTAATCTTTTGCAGTTTCGACGCCAAGCTATGTAAATGTTATTATTTTCTACAGTTGGAGAAGATTTCCAAAATTTATAAGCTCTGTTTCTATTACTTAAAGAATCCCTAATTTCATTGTTCCACCATCTTGGTTTCGAATTTGTAAAAGTTCGCTTCATTTTATATGGGACAAAAACTTCTTCTTTTTCATTAAATATTTGTAGAAAATTATTCCACATTATATTAACATTTCCTAATAATATTTCATCCCAATCGTAGGAAAATAAACTATCTTTAAAATCATTGAAATTCACATTTTTTAAAATCTGGAACTTTCAAATGATTGTTATAAATTTTGTTTTCAACATTAATAATAAATTTTACCATGTTGTGATCGCTTTTTCCAATAGGTTCAATAACCTCAAATCTTTTTATCAAATTTAAGTGACTAACTATTAACAGGTCTAAAATATTATTCCCTCTCGTTGGGCAGTCGTTTATTTGAAACAGAAAACTATCTCCTAAGAATTTTAGTAATCGCTTACCTTCCGCATCTGCATCAAGTAAATCGTAGTTGATATTTGGGCAGTTAAAGTCACCTAAAATTATTGTATACCCTTCTGAAATTCTGCTTAATTCGGTATACAGAAGTATATCTACTTCTAACTGTGAAGATGGTGGACGATAAACATTAATTAAATTTAAATTTATATTCAGCATTTCTATTTTAATACCAATGATATCAATTTCATTAATTTCATCTAGTTCTAGCTGAGTGGTTCGATATGTTTCTTTTATATAAATCATAACGCCACCCCCTTCCCTGTTGTTTCTATCTTTGAAAAATAACTTGTAGCCATAAATATGAAATTCCGAAATGAAATCACGATCTTTAAAGTTGCACCAAGTCTCTGTAATTGCAATAATATCATAGTTTTCGACGTAAACAATAGCTTTAAATTCATTTAATTTGTTTCGGATGCTTCTTGCATTAAGAGAAACCGCTTTCATTTCGCTAACGTCGAATGAGCATCTTGACCTACCCGAAAATCCTGTTTCTTACAAATTATCTCTCTATACAGTTTTGTGACTTCTGCATCTAATAGTCGACCCAATCTTGCGTCACCAACGTCATTCAGATGAACCCCATTTCTAAATAAAGAAGAAGAAGAAGAAGAAGAAGAAGAACTACAGAACTACAGAACTACAGAACACTGACTAGCAAAGACTTTACAGTCCACTCAAGGCTAGTCTGTTAAATAATCATTATTGAACTATGCGATCATAGACCAATTTGCTTAAAATGTGCATCCAATTTCTTCTTGAATGATTCGATGTTGTCGCTGTTCACTATTTGATGAGAAAGACTATTCCATTTTTCAATCACGTCGTACGTAAAAAAATTCTTTGCTATGTTTGTTTGAAATCGCTTGTGAGATAGCTTGTGTCCGTTACTACGTGTTAGGTCATTCAAGTCGTACCGAAAGTATTGTTTATAATCAACGTTGTCAAATTTATTTAGAATTTTAAATACTTCTATTAATTTTCCTCTCAATCTTCTTGTTTCTAGAGAATATAAACCGCTTTCATTTCGCTAACGTCGAATGAGCATCTTGACCTACCCGAAAATCCTGTTTCTTACAAATTATCTCTCTATACAGTTTTGTGACTTCTGCATCTAATAGTCGACCCAATCTTGCGTCACCAACGTCATTCAGATGAACCCCATCCCTTCTAAATAAATAATTATGGTTAGCAAAACTTCCCCAAAAGTTGGAGAAAAAGACGTTTTCTTCCCTACATATTTCTTCTAGCCTAGTGTTAAAGAAAATAGCTCTGCTTGAAGATTTTAAGCTCATAAAGTTGCGAGGCAAAACTCCCAAACATAAAACCTTACTAGTTTTTTCTTTTATTTTCTGGATTGTTTTTCTATATTTATCAATTAGGTCGTTAACCATAGATTCTTTTTTAAACACGTCATTCGAGCCAACCATGAGGCATACAAGACTGTCATCTTTGACTTGTATATCCATAAGGTCATTTTCTAAATCGCATATAGTTCCCTTTGAAACGCATTTACATTTCCTTTTCCTAGGGTTACGAAATGCAAATTCATTATCCATATTTTGCACTATAGAAGTACCAATCAGTATTGTATTCGTTTCAAGCTCTTCAACTTCTAGTAAGGAAAAGGGATTTGAGGTAGGAATCATGAATTCAGGTTTCAGTTTCGGTTTGATTCCATTGTTAACCTCCGTAAATTTGTTCTCACTGTCGTTCGGATTGTCAATAGAATTTTCCTCGGTAAGTCTCTGTGATTGAGACTTTCTTTTGAAAGAATTTAAAGCTCCTTCAGTTATTTCAGTTTCTTTTGAAATATTAGTCATCTTATTCATCAATATCTTTTTTCCTTTGATTATACTACTTTGCTTTGGAGCATTAATTTTATTTATATCTGTTCTCAAACCACTTACAACATTTTTTAAGTCTGCAATTTCATTATGAATATTATTTAAACACTTTTCGAAGCTACAGAAATAACAGGCAGAAAATTCATTAGCAAATGTATTCTCTGGAAAATCAGAGTACCATCGACTGATTTTACAGTTGGAACAAGTGTAGCGAGTAGCGGGCATTATCAAATTCCAAAAAGTTGCTTCACCAAAATAATAACTTTAAAAAACAATCCGAAAATCAAATTAAATTTTTTTAAAAAAAGTAATATTACAATATCTTAAATATTATTTTATAAAAATTAATTTTTATAAAAAAATTTTTTCCTACTGTTTCTACTGTTAATATATTCCGTAAACAAATTAACACGTCTTACACGATTCAAGTTTAGTCAACGACTGAAGAAGAAGAAGAAGAAGAAGAAGAAGAAGAAGAAGAAGAAGAAGAAGAAGAAGAAGAAGAAGAAGAAGAAGAAGAAGAAGAAGAAGAAAGAAGAAGAAGAAGAAAGAAGAAGAAGAAGAAGAAGAAGAAGAAGAAGAAGAAGAAGAAGAAGAAGAAGAAGAAGAAGAAGAAGAAGAAGAAGAAGAAGAAGAAGAAGAAGAAGAAGAAGAAGAAGAAGAAGAAGAAGAAGAAGAAGAAGAAGAAGAAGAAGAAGAAGAAAGAAGAAAAGAAGAAGAAGAAGAAAGAAGAAGAAGAAGAAGAAGAAGAAGAAGAAGAAGAAGAGAAGAAGAAGAAGAAGAAGAAGAAGAGAAGAAGAAGAAGAAGAAGAAGAAGAAGAAGAAGAAGAAGAAGAAGAAGAAGAAGAAGAAGAAAGAAGAAGAAGAAGAAGAAAGAAGAAGAAGAAGAAGAAGAAGAAGAAGAAGAAGAAGAAGAAGAAGAAGAAGAAGAAGAAGAAGAAGAAGAAGAAGAAGAAGAAGAAGAATAAGAAGAAGAAGAAGAAGAAGAAGAAGAAGAAGAAGAAGAAGAAGAAGAAGAAGAAGAAGAAGAAGAAGAAGAAGAAGAAGAAGAAGAAGAAAGAACTAGCTGACTAGCAAAGATTTTACAGTTCAACTCAAGGCTAGTCTGTTAAATAATCAGTATTCGTCGAAGACACTATAAATACAGCTCCCGAATTTCTTAATAGAGTTATATTTAGCGTTACTTAAATGATTTCATCATTTCTTGTTCACTAATAATAAAGTACTAATAAAGTAAAAGTCTTGTTAACTATACGCTCATAGACCAATTTCCTTAAAATGTACAGCACATCCAATTTCTTCTTGAACGATTCGATGTTGTTACTATTCATTATTTTTGATTATAAAGACTATTCTATTTTTTTCAATCACATCGCACGTAAAAAAATTCTTTGCTATTGTTTGTTTAAAATCGCTTGTGAGAAATAATAAATAAAATAAGAAAAATAATAATAATAATAATAATAATAATAATAATAATAATAATAATAATAATAATAATAATAATAATAATAATAATAATAATAATAATAATAATAATAATAATAATAATAATAATAATAATATTAATAATAATAATAAATAATAATATAATAATAATAATAATATAATAATAATAATAATAATAATAATAATAATAATAATAATAATAAGAAGAAGAAGAAGAAGAAGAAGAAGAAGAAGAAGTAGTAGTAGTAGTAGTAAAGAGTGTGGGCGATAAACCCAATAAATTAAAAACCGGAAAATTTTTTCTTTTTTATTTTCATTTAATTTTGCGGGTTTTGCCTCCGGTGTTGCGCGACGTTATTAAGATAACTCGAATGAAGATTAAAGATATCACAACTGGAGAAGCTTCTTATCATCCTCTAACAAGGGAAAATACTTCACTTAATTATTTTTTTAAGGCGCAGTTATACGAGGTCACATTTTTTAAAAAAAAGTATAAAATTAGGGAAGTAATTATAGGTATAAACTGAATTTGTAAGTATAATAAATTAGTAATAATTGGTGGTTTTAAAGCAACATTTTTATTTATGATACTAAATTAAATTGCCTTCATAATTATTAACATTACTGTGATAAAATGCTTTCTCAGTCTCTCACTTCATTTCACTCTTTCTCTATAATATATATATATATATATATATATTATATATATATATATATATATATATATATATATATATATATATATATATATATATATATATATATATATATATATATATATATATATATATATATATATATATATATATATATATATATATATATATATATATATATATATATATATATATATATATATATATATATATATATATATATATATATATATATATATATATATATATATATATATATATATATATATATATATATATATATATATATATATATATATATATATATATATATATATATATATATATATATATATATATATATATATATATATATATATATATATATATATATATATATATATATATATATATATATATATATATATATATTATATATATATATATATATATATATATATATATATATATATATATATATATATATATATATATATATATATATATATATATATATATATATATATATATATATATATATATATATATATATATATATATATATATATATATATATATATTTATATAATTAAATTCCTCAAAGATTGCGTTGTACAAAAAAGATTCTCCTTCTATTTAAAACACTTTATAAAGATAATAAGGTGGAAAAACCCTTTTGACAATTTCCTTTCAATAAAATCTTTTCAGAGTAAAGATTGATCTCTTTCCTAAGACCATTTTTTTCTCACAGCGAAAAAAGTGATTTTTCTTGCTAAGATTTCAAGTAGTTTTATGATATTTTTTTTTTAATTTCTTCAAGTAAAATGAAAAATTTTAAAATCTAGAAGAAAATTTCGATCATTTTTTACAATAAAATAAGAATAGTTTTGTACACATCATTCCCTGTAGTGATTAATTCTTATTCATAAATAATGTAAATCGCAAAGGAAAAGATAAATTAGGAAATGGAAAATAGCAAATAAATTTAATTACGTAGGATATAATTTATCAATTAAGTAATTAAAAAGAAAGCACACATACACACACATGCGCGAATAAAGAAGTAAAAATATAATACAGGGAGCATGCTTGGCTTTGGAAAACAACAATAATAATAATAATAATAATAATAATAATAATAATAATAATAATAATAATAATAATAATAATAATAATAATAATAATAATAATAATAATAATAATAATAATAATAATAATAATAATAATAATAATAATAATAATAATAATAAATAATAATAATAATAATAATAATAATAATAATAATAATAATAATAATAATAATAATAATAATAATAATAATAATATATATTATAATATTATTATTATTATTATTATTATTATTATTATTATTATTATTATTATTATTATTATTATTATTTATTATCATTGTTTTATTATTATTATTGTTATTATTATATTATTATTGAAAATTTTATTATAAATATTATTTACAACTGTTATTTTTATTATTACTATTTTTATCATTATTATTATCACTGTTGTATTATTTAAATTGTTATTATTATAGCTACCATTATTATTATTATTATTATTATTATTATTATTATTATTATTATTATTATTATTATTATTATTATTATTATTATTGCTACAGTATTCGAAATAAATAGCATCATTGTTATTATTATTACTAGAATTATTGTAGTAAACTAAATAAGTAACGACTCTGTTATTGTTGCTTGCATGACCAATATTTCTAGACTTTTGTTACTCTAGAAGTAACCTATCATAACATGTAATTATTAAATAAATTAAAATTATATATATATTTATATGTATTAAAGATGGGGCTCAAAGGAAACGGCAGTGTTTTAACTTAGCAGCCCCTTTTCAGAGAAGTGAACAGTCACATTATTATTATTAGGATTATTATTGAATTTAGTAGTATAGGACCTACTTTTAAACTTTAAATCTGTAAATTTACCATTTCCTGAATAAAGATTTGTGAATTGTGTATTGGATTAAGAAGAAGAAAAAGGAAAAAAAATTTTTTAATATTTTATTTTGGACTTTCACTTTAAATTTTTTAAATAAGGTTTTAATTAAGACAATCGTATTTTTTCCATAATTTTAATATTTTTTAGAGAACTAAAAAAATCATATATATATATATATATATATATATATATATATATATATATATATATATATATATATATATATATATATATATATATATATATATATATATATATATATATATATATATTATATATATATATATATATATATATATATATATATATATATATATATATATATATATATATATATATATACTATAATTCTAGTAATCTATTCCTTTTTTTTTGTGTACCCCCAATCGATAGCAGGCGTACCCCCAGGGGTACGCGTACCCCAGGTTGGGAACCGCTGATAGCATGATGCAGGATGGTTTTGGCTGCAGAAATTATTTATTTTCCTGCAACCTTAAGTGGGAAGAGAGAAAAACTGGTTATAAAGGGTTCCCAGCCTCTAGAACCATGCGAAGAACTATTCTTCATTTGCCCTGACTGCATCGAAATAGTCACAATCATTTATCGACCAAATGTTATTAATATTCCAAACTCATTTTTTTTCTTTTAATATTTACATTTCCATTTAACTGCCGAAAGTATGTTGTATCGAAAGATGTGTTGCTTCACCACATATTATAAAAAAATAATTTTATTTTTCTTAAAATTTACTTTAAAAAAATACTGAAATGTTATAAAGAAAAATCAAATTTTTTCTTTTATAAACTTTGATCAATATTATTCTTCAAGCATAAGCTAAACAAACTAAGTAATCTTAAGATGATGATCTATAAGCTTTAGACCCAGTAATGCACCCTTTTCTCTTCTCTTCTGTCTTCCTTATGATGTTCCTAACTTATCTACTTACCATCTGCTTCCAAGCACACTCACTCTCGACGACAGTCAAATCACAAATATATATATATATATATATATATATATATATATATATATATATATATATATATATATATATATATATATATATATATATATATATATATATATATATATATATATATATATATATATAATAGTTGCATTTGTTACTCTGATAGCATTTCCTAAAGTTTTTCTTGTCGGGTTTAAGTAATAAGAAGAAAAAATTAGAAATAATATTTTACGTTTCCCTCTTGCCACTGATAAATAATGTTACATAAACAAAAACCCAAACATCAATCAAGATAATGTTCACAAAATAAAAACGGATGTATAAATGAAAAAGTAATTTATCCCCTCTCACTCTCTTTCTCTCTCTCTCGCTTGATATATATATATATATATATATATATATATATATATATATATATATATATATATATATATATATATATATATATATATATATATATATATATATATATATATATATATATATATATATATGAAAGATGAAGCATGCTGGTGAAGAAAGATGCTGGTTCCATTGACAGGGTGAATCTCTTCCTGGGAGAGTATATATATATATATATATATATATATATATATATATATATATATATATATATATATATATATATATATATATATATATATATATATATATATATATATATATATATAAAGTAAAAAATCATCCGCATTTCGGTCATAACTTTGGTCACGTTGGTGGCACTGCTTTGAACGATCGTACGCTAAAAAGTGGCACTCCTGCGATAACGTGACTCAGATTTGACTGATCGTTCCAGAGTTCTCGTTTCGGAGAGCATCACAAGTGATGAAGTCATGATGGTCTGAAGGGGAGTATTTTGTCTGCCTGGAGGGACGGCATATGCCCTCGTAGGTGAGGTCCGCTCTCAAAAACAAAAACAAAAAAAGTGTTCTCGTTTTTGTTATATCGTAAACTTGGTCGCACCGTTGTCAGTTTGTACGAAGGATAAACTGATATCAGTGATCCGATATCAGATTTCTGAAAGTGTCAGAGGCTAAAAATTCGTCTCAGACTCTCAATGAATACATTGGTAGTGCTTTGCAGAATGTGTTTGAGTGAATCGAGAATTTCAAAAATGACCGAACAAGTGTCAAACTCAAAGATGGTGCAGGACTCCCTTCGACTTCGGCTACATGGAGACTTTATGGAATCTAAGCCTGCCGTAGATGATATGTTATGCAGAACCGTGAATAACCGCATCAAATGCGCATCTCTTCGATGGTAATTCTTCTGTTGGTTAGAAACATTTGTAGAGCTTGTTCAATTTTTTCGTCAATGGTCGAGGTTGTGGGAGTCCTGTTCCATATATATATATATATATATATATATATATATATATATATAAATATATATATATATATATATATATATATATATATATATATATATATATTATATATATATATATATATTTATTAAAGAGTTAAGAGTATAAAATCATTGGCATTCACTGTACATTGCAAATTATGTAGCTTAAAAGTAATTAAAATGATTTTATAGTGCCAATAAAAGAAGAAATTTAGTAATAAAAATAAAATTTGGAAAGCGTGTGGCGACGAGTTGAACAAAAAAATTTTCGTTTAAAGAATATTGAAACGCGTCATTCAACAATAAAGTTTCCTTTTATTGCAGGATATTGTGTGTCTATTCTAATGTCTTGAATAAAGACAAGTAAAGAAAAAATGAGAGATAGATAGAGACAAATAAAGAGATAGATCTACCAACATAGGTATTTACGAAGAGAGAGAGAGAGAGAGAGAGAGAGAGAGAGAGAGAGAGAGAGAGAGAGAGAGAGAGAGAGAGAGAGAGAGAGAGAGAGAGGAGAGAGAGAAGAGAGAAAGAGACAGAGATAGACAGATAGAAATGCACCAAGACAGACATGGAGAAGAGAGAGAGAGAGAGAGAGAGAGAGAGAGAGAGAGAGAGAGAGAGAGAGAGAGAGAGAGAGAGAGAGAGAGAGAGAGAGAGAGAGAGATAGATGTACCATGAAATGGGCGGAAAGAAAGAGATAGGATGTGGAGAGAAATAGAAAGAGAAATATGAACCATGACATATATGTGCAAGAAGAGAGATTGATAGAGAGGAAGAAAATAAGAGAGAAAATATGCTCATTTATAAATTTAATAAAAAACATAAATGTAATATTTAATTAGCCAAAATATTTTAGGAATATTTTCTGTACCGTAATTAATTAATTAAAAAGAAATGTTATGACAAAAATGAAGATTTACGAACACGAATGTAGTACATTCTTCACTGACGCCATATTGAATTTTTTAAAATTTTCAGTTTAATTTTTCATCACCTTAACGAATAAAGGGATAATTTTCGCTATTCTTCTTTCTTATTAAAATAAGAACTTAAAATTCTTCTTTCTTTTTAAAATAAGAACTTAAAATCCTGACAATTTGTTCTGATAATGTACCAATTTTATTGATTACACAACAACAACACTGCAAGACTTTTTGTCTCTTATTTCGAATTTAAATTTAAAAATTTGATATATATATATATATATATATATATATATATATATATATATATATATATATATATATATATATATATATATATATATATATATATATATATATATATATATATATATATATTTTTTTATAACCGAGAAAGTTTTATTCTTTTAAAAGTTTATTTCCTGTTATTATTATTATTATTATTATTATTATTATTATTATTATTATTATTATTATTATTATTATTATTATTATTATTATTATTATTATTATATTATTATTATTATTATTATTATTATTATTATTATTATTATTATTATTATCATAATTGTAAAGTAATGATTATAATTATGATGATAATAATAATAATAATAATAATAATAATAATAATAACAATAATAATTAATTAACTGTAAGATACAGAAATATTTATTATTATTATTATTATTATTATTATTATTATTATTATTATTTATTATTATTATTATTATTATTATTATTATTATTATTATTATTATTATTATTATTATTATTATTATTATTATTATTATTATTATTATTATTATTATTATTATTATTATCATTATTATTATTATTATTATTTCAATTATTATATTATTATTATTATTATTATTATCATTATTATTATTATTATCATTATTATTATTACAATTATTAACATTATTATTACTATTATTATTATTATTACTATTATTGTTCCATTAACTCACGCAACTCTTGAAAAAATCTTTATTCCATGAAGATGTATATTCCATCATTTTAATTCATATCCGATAAAACTAAACCTTATTTTTAAGATTTATAGTTTTATTTTTTTATTTTTCATAAAATATTCACTACGAAAAAAAAAGAAATTTCCTCTTTATTGGATTTTTATTTTTATTTTATCTTTAGAATTATTTTTTTTAAAAATTAATCTCATAACTCTCTTTAAGACATTATCGCACCTGCTCTTCTTTTCAGATACTCTCTTTAACTTGTTTTTATTAGCTGTTTTTATTAAAATATTCAACAATATAAACAGAGACACTCTTATGCTTCCAAACACATATATATATACCTATATATTTACACACTTACTTTCGTGCATACAAACACACACACACACACACACACACACACACACACACACACACATATATATATATATATATATATATATATATATATATATATATATATATATATATATATATATATATATATATATATATATATATATATATATATATATATATATATATATATATATATATATATATATATATATATATATATATATATATATATATATATATATATATATATATATATATATATATATATATATATATATATATATATATATATATATATATATATATATATATATATATATATATATATATATATATATATATATATATATATATATATATATATATATATATATATATATATATATATATATATATATATATATATATATATATATATATATATATATATATATATATATATATATATATATATATATATATACATATATGATTTCGTCCTTTCTATCACTTTTAAACTTGTAAACTACACTGATTCCTTAATACGACAGAATAAAATTTTTGCTAAATTTACTAAGATTTTTGATGCATGCATTCGTTTTAAAGTTTATATTAAAAATGCACATAAATTTTATATTAAAAAATGCTCATATAGAATTTTACTTGTATTGATTCTTCACATTCATCTTAAAAACAAAAATCTGTGTAATCAATGTATAGTATATTGCCTTCAGAATTTATATTCGTCATGGTTTGAATGATGAAATTTAAAGTACTGAAAAGTTTTAAAAAATTTTTAAGTATAAAAAAGATGTCAGAAAAGATAATATGATTTGTATAAAATTTTTTCACAACTTTAATAATTTAAATTTAAAAAAAATATATTTTTGTGTATCCTGATTTTTGGAACTCGATTTACGAGATATTCTTCCCCCCCAAAAAAAAGTAAAAGTAAACTTCATGCAGTCAATATTTGAACAATAAAAATTTTTTAAAATTATTGTAGTAAAAAATAATAACATATTACCTTTATTGTGCAAAAAAAAAAAAAAAAAAAAAAAAAAAAAAAAAAAAACATTTTAAAGAATAATTTAGCATTATTATTCTTTAAGAGTCGATGAAAATTCATCTTGGTTATTCACAGAACAAATGAAAACCTTTATTTAAATATTAATAAGTCATTAATAACAATTTTAAGAAATTTGCAGAATTTTTTTTATTAAAAATACAATTAATATAAAAATAATAATGAAAGTGCTTTCTAATAAAGTCAAAAATAATATTTTCAAAAGAAATCACTCATTTAAAAATTTTTTGGTAGCCTTATGTTATGATTTTTTATGTAAGCTGTCAAAGTTTAATACGGTTCGTTATCTTTAAATTTTTAATTATTTAACTCATGCAAAATTTTTCCTTTTCTCTCTCTCTCTCTCTAAATATATATATATATATATATATATATATATATATATATATATATATATATATATATATATATATATATATATATATATATATATATATATATATATATATATATATATATATATATATATATATATATATATATTGGAGGTGTTTAAACCAGAAGGGAAGAAAAGATAGAAGAATCAGATGGAAAGAGAGAGAGAAGAGAAGAGAGAAAGAAGAGAAAAGAAGAGAAAAGAGAAGAAAATTGGAAGGATTGTTTAGAGTACGCTATAGAATTGTACTGAAAAGGAAATTATTTTTCGAACTTAAAAATAATAACAGACTAATTTTAAAATAATTTTTTATAAATATTTTCATAAAACAAAATTAAATAAATCGCAATTAAATTATTATCAAAATTTTGTGGAGGAGCAACAAAACTTTCAAATAACATACTTTCGGCCTATGTGAAAATTTCAACATTAGCATTACGAATTTAAAATTTAAAACACGAGTTTGGATTGGGTGACAAGGCTGGATCATGAAGAATGGTTCTTCGCATGGTTCTAGGGTCTGGGATTCCTTTTAACCAGTTTTTTTTTTTTTTGTCTTCCCATGTACGACTGCAGGAATTTTCCTGCAGTTGACGCCACCCTGCATTATGCGGGATACGGTGTGATGTATAAAAAAAATATATATATATATATATATATATATATATATATATATATATATATATATATATATATATATATATATATATATATATATATATATATATATATATATATATATATATATAATATATTATATATAATATATATATATATATATATATATATATATATATATATATATATATATATATATATATATATATATATATATATATATATATATATATATATATATATATATATATATATATATATATATATATATATATATATATATATATATATATATATATATATATATATATATATATATATATAATATATATATATATATATATATATCGCGCTACATTTTAATATAGATAATTTTTCCAATAAAATGAATTTGTATTGGTTTTTATTATTAAAAGCCGAATGAAATAGGATTCAGATTGAAAAAACGTGTTTATATATATATATATATATATATATATATATATATATATATATATATATATATATATATATATATATATATATATATATAATATATATATATATATAATATATATTTAAACAATCCCTTTTTCCGTTTTTACAACTCCCTTTGACTGACGCACCTTATCGGAATATGTCGGCCTTTAACTTGATCAGCTTTCCGGCGTTTTTTACAAATCTGGTGGAGAATTGTAATCTCTGGCCTATACATACCAGAGGTGATTTTAATATATATATATATATATATATATATATATATATATATATATATATATATATATATATATATATATATATATATATATATATATATATATATATATATATATATATATATATATATATATATATATATATATATATATATAAAGCTGGGGGCTCTATTCAGATTGAAGGAATTTTTATCTTTTGAAGATACTCCAATTATATAAAGGTCATATCCGTTCTTGCATGGAGTACTGTTCTCACATTTGGGGTGGTTCCGGCTCCACCCTTCTTTTGGAAAGGGTTAGTCTAAGTCTAAAAGATTAATAAACTGTCTGTTACTTTCAAACTCCTATAGACCTCCTTTCTCTGCGACGTGACGTTGGTTCACTCTCTCTTTTCAACAGGTACTACAACGGCAGGTTCTCGAGGACGTTGACCTCTCCCATTTCACAGCCATTGCGTCACCCTCGCAGCAATTTATTTTAAAAGACAAAATTATATAAGGAATATGTCTCCCTATACAGATTATTATCATCATCATGAACTTTGTGTGAGCATTGCAAACTTTAGATTCGCACATTGTGATACCTCGTTCTTTCCAGCCTACTCTGTTCTGTGGAACTCCCTCCCTTCCTCTGCTTTATCTGCTGTATTTAACTTTATTCTCTTTAAATACTTTGTCTGCGCACTCCTGAGGGATCTACCTTAGGTTCGGGATTGGGTGGATTTCCTTTTATCCTTTGATTATACCCCCTCCTTGAAAAGGGCTCTGCTCGTGATTGGTGATAATATTTGTATATATATATTATATATATATATATATATATATATATATATATATATATATATATATATATATATATATATATATATATATATATATATATATATATATATAACTTGAAATAGGGTATTTAAATGAATAGTTTTTCCCCTACCGCTATTAATTAAAATGTTCGCTAGTTTCCATTAAAAAAAAAAAAAAAAAAAAAAGAAGAAACTTAAAAACTTAAAAATTTACTTAATTTCGTGCGAATATTTCTCTTAAATTTGGCCTTGAATTAAATAAATTAACAAAATAATTTTAAAAGGTGTTATTTAATTAATTGAGAAAACCTCAACCAACCTTATAATTAATTTGACTTTACGACTAAAGTGTTACCAATTTTCATAGAACGAGAAAATTTCCACCTCTCCCTCTCTCTCTCTCTCTCTCTCTCTCTCTCTCTCTCTCTCTCTCTCTCTCCCCCTCTCTCTCTCTCTCTCTCTCTCTCTCTCTCTCTCTCTCTCTCTCATTCACTCTTTTTCTTTCAGATTAATAATAAAACGATTCACCAGCTCATTGGACTATCAAATTTTATTAAATTGTTTGAATAATTGTAAGTCATCATCTGAGTGTGTCTTCTGTTGTGAATTTATCCGATCGAAAAAAAATAGAAACTTTATGTTATCCTTTTAGAAGAGTTAATGGTCCGAGTTTGTACCTTGAAAATAATTAATGTCCATTCATATTAATCAGTACTCTTACTTTTTCTGTTTACACAAGCAAGTTTTACTCGTATTATTATTATTATTATTATTATTATTATTATTATTATTATTATTATTATTATTATTATTATTATTATTATTATTATTATTGTTATTATCATTACCATTATATTGTATTATTATTATTATTATTATTATTATTATTATTATTATTATTATTATTATTATTATTATTATTATTATTATAATTATTATTATTATTATATTATTATTATTATTATTATTATTATTATTATTATTATTATTATTATTATTATTATTATTATCATAATTGCTATTTATAATGTGTACAAAAGAAATTTTTTATTGTTTTACCATTAAGGAATTTCATCTGCTTTTCAGAATCTTTATCATCGTTTTCCTATAGGATATTTTAAAACTTAATAACCCCTCCTTGAGCATTTAGAAATTTGAATCTGAGTTTTTTACTTAATATCATTATAGTTTTACCATTCAATCATCCTTGTTTTAAAATTGAAGTAGAATCATCTATTCATAATTTTATTTTTCTCTGACGAATAAACGAAAAAAATTACTTAATTGCAAACTAGTTTTCAAATTACGCAATTTTTCTGCATTGATAAAACTCATTTCAATTATAATCACTTTTTTGTTGGTTAATTTCGAGTAGCTTGAAGAAGAGGATGAAAAGTTTAAGTTTTCTTTTAGTTTTTTTTTATTAGAGCAACTGAAGTAAATATTAACAGCTATCACAACTAATACTGCAACTATTTCTATGCTACTGCTAATAGTAATAATAATATTAATAATAATAATAATAATAATAATAATAATAATAATAATAATAATAATAATAATAATAATAATAATAATAATAATAATAATAATAATAATAATAATAATAATAATAATAATAATAATCTTTAATCTTTAATCTTTATTAATTTTTTCAGTTACAAATTTACATTTACAAATATCGTGTAATTTACATGTTTGATACTAAACTGAAATGGCTTCTGAGAGACGAATTCGTTCTTTATAATAATAATAATAATAATAATAATAATAATAATAATAATAATAATAAAATAATATTTTCCTATAAGGTTTAACAGTTAGAAGAAATAAAAATTCGGAAAAAAAAATATTGAAAAAACATTTTTATTTGGAATCAGTAAATCTAATTTAAAATAACAAAAGCTGACCTAAATCAGTCTAAAAGTGACGTAACCACCGTCCTGATTTCATTCAATGTAAATCACTCATTTCTTTATCCTTTGAATTTAAAAAATCTTCAAAAGATAGTCTGAAGACCTGTATTTTGCTCACTTATTCTGATATTTTTGCTCAAAACTCTTAATTTATTTTCGTTTACTTTTAAGAAAATTTTGATAAAAATTAGATAATGAAACAAATTTAATGAACTAATGAATGACCTATTTAAAATGGAAAAGACTTATCGTTTTGCAGAATTAAATCTCGAAAATAGTTTCTGAGAGGATGGGAGTAAAAAAGCGGAAACAATAAAGGAAGAGATTGTTAAATAATACATCAGTAGATTACAATAAGCTTCCTGA
>SEYY01004552.1:5000-27500 GCA_009176605.1 Armadillidium nasatum
GCATTGAAAACAACCTTATTTTTTTTGTGCCCAAATTTGAAATACGAAAAAGATGAGAGAGGGTAGTTTCTCCAAGGACACCATTCTAGCGTCAATTAACTGTTGCTGGGAGGGGGTTTTTCAAACTGAAAGTAGTAATGAAGGGTGGAGTCATCTGTATAGGAGTGGATAGGTGATGAAATAATAAATAGAAAGGCATTAATGATGAATAGGAATTGTGTTGGTGATAGGACAGAACCAGGAGGAACACCACTATTCATAGATTTAAAGGATGAACGTTGGCCGTCTACAACAGCTGCTATAAAAAGACAAGAAAGAAAATCAGAGAGAAAGATAGATTCCGAAAGAGGAAAGTTTAGAAATCAAAGCTTTGTGCCAAACCCTATCGAAGGCTTTTGATATGTCCAGCACGACAGTAAAAGATCGACAGAAATGCCAAAGAGCAGAGGCCCAAGAGTCAGAGAGAAGGGAAAGAAGATCATCAGTAGAGCGTTTCTTATGAAAGCCATACTGGCGATCAGAGATAAGATTAAAAGAATTGAGATATTTCCAAATTATCCGGTTAAGGATAGATTCGAAAAGTTTTGAAAGACCGGAGGTCAAAGAAAGGGGATGGTAGTTAGATTGCTGAGAGGGATCCCCCATCTTCTGCACAGACTGAATGAGCGCACGTTTCCAGCAAGAAAGGAAGGTTGAGGTAGAAAGACATAAAAGAAATACTTTATCAATGCAGGATGCAAGCTTGTAAGCAAACGTTTTTTGAACTACATGAGAGATACCATCAAACTATACGATTTCTTATTGTTAAGTTGAGAGAGAGAGAGAGAGAGAGAGAGAGAGAGAGAGAGAGAGAGAGAGAGAGAGAGAGAGAGAGAGAGTATTTAGGAGAAATTACAATTTTAGGCTTAAATGAGTTGGAGAGAGCTGAAAAAGGAAGAATAGCTCAGGAATCGTTTAAAGTTGAATTAGAGGCAAAAGTTTGAACGAAAACTAAAGCTTAAGAAGAAGGTAAAATAGCAGTTGTGCCGCAGAAAGATATTAGAGGAAGAACCAAAGTTAGAGTTGACTTTTTTCAGCAAAATGCCAGAAAGTGCTTGAAGAAGAAGAACCAGAAAAATTATTGCGCTTTCTACGGAAAAAAGAGTTTTTGGTTCTACGGAGGATATGTTTTGCACTATTCCGGGATGAAATATAAGCTGCATGAGTTTCTGAAATTTAAAGACAATGGTAATTCATGAAGGCAGCATCCCTGCGGCGAAAAGCAGGGTTAAAAAAGGTTTGTTTTACTTACTAGAAAGGAAAGATTATGGAATGTTCGCTTTCATGCTAGAGAGAGAATTACCTCTGTAATGCGCTTCGGCACACTCCGAGGGACTCCTCTCACGGAAGCAGCAGTCATTACACGGGAAATCAAAGAAGCTTGTGGTACCAAATGCTACAAACGTTTCCTCGCACTAGGAAGGGGCTATCATTGAGTAAGACTTGAAAGAATAGAAGAGTATAAAGTGATAAGAAAGTGATCGGAGGAACACGGAGATGGATAGAGTTTGACAGTATAAAGAGAAGGATTAGAAGCTATAAAAAGGTCTAGAATGTTGAGTTCATCTCCAAAACTATCAGGGATACAAATAGGGAGCTATGCCAATTTCTCAAGGTCGTTTTTGATAGCGAAATGGAAGGTACGTTCACTGTCTGTATCATGATACCTAAAAGAAAGGCATTGGTGGTGGTGAACATTGAAATCACCTAATGTGATGATTTCTGAGAAAGGATAAGAAGGGAGAATGTGTTCTAATTTGGAATTTAGATGGTCAAAGAATTTTGGGTTGTCAGTAGAGTTAGGAGATAAATAAGCAGAAAAAATTAAATTAGTCGTAGAATGGCAAAAGAGTTTAAGCTACAAGGGAAAAAATTCGGAAACTCCAAATTAGAAACACTAGAACAAAAACTATCGTTGCGCACGTATGCAGAACAACCGCCCTTGGCAGAAAATTGAGGATAGAGACAGCATGAGGAAGCAGAGTCGGGTTTACTGTCAGAACGCCCAAGCATCTGAATTTCGGTAAAGAATAAAAGGAGGTCTAGAAGAGGAGAGGTGATGTTCAACAAAGTGTAAATTGATTCGAAGACCGCAAATGTTGCAGACCGTTCATCAAAACGTACAGACTGCAGAATCCTGATGGCGGTGTGTGTATATATATATATATATATATATATATATATAATATATATATATATATATATATATATATATATATATATATATATATAATATATATATATATATATATATATATATATATATATATATATATGTGTGTGTGTGTGTGTTGTGCTGTATTAGGGCGGATCTTTTCCAAGTTTTATTTTATTATCATTGTCTAATAGTTATAAAAAGTGGTGCATCCATGAGAAATTACTATTTCCAAAATTATGGCTTCGCAGCTTTTCATTTCCTGCCCTCGACAGGTGACTTTCAATCTCAAATTTGTTGAAAAAAATGCCCTTGAGGGCACATAAATCGCTTCCCATGTTTCAGATTTACTTCTAACAATATATTTTTTCATTTTACTCTTTACAGCTCTTAGTCTTCTGGTTTGTTAAGGCAGAAACCAAGAACTCACCTCGAGGAGGTAGCTATACATTTAGTTCCTCCCATCCTAACTCAATTTTTTTGCCTTTGGAAATATGATAGATTGCGTTCGATAATCTTTCTTAGACTCAAATTTTGGGATAATAAGCATAGAATGGAGTCGTGAGAGGATAAATCCATCTCTAGACTGTACTAAAACTACACTATTAGATGCTTCTCTTGCTACCCTTATAAATCTTTCCACTAATAGTACTTTTTTTTTTTTTTTTTTTTTTTTTTTTTTTTGTCTCCTCTGGTGGGCCAAGGCCAGAGGACTACTAATATTCACTAGAGTTGGGGATTATTCTGATTCAAGTCGCTAATGGCCGACGTGACCCGATACACGGCGTTTAAAGGTGTGCAAGTCAAAGGAAGTTGGGAAAACAGATAAAGGGAGTGTGTTCCAGAGTTTACTAGTAGAATACATGTAAGAATGAGCATAGCGGTTAAGTCTGGGGTCGGAGAGTTGGACAGAAAAAGGATGAGACTGTGTAGAAAGTCGTGTCGCACGAGCCCTTCTCAGTGGAGGAGGTATGCGACGTGAGAGTTCAGAAGAGTAATGTCCGTTGTAATAGCGATAGTATAGCGAATGACGCAACAATTCAACGGGCAGAAAGAGATTGGAGAGAGTTAGTAAGAGCGGGAGAGTTGATAAGACGAAAAGCCCTAAACTCCACCTTTTCAAGAAGAGCTGTATGTGTGGAACCACCACAGATATGCGAGGCGTACTCCATACAGGGGCGAACAACACCCCTATACAGAGCAAGCAGCTGGGGTGGCGTAAAAAAACTACGAAGGCGCCACAGAACACCCAACCTCTTAGAAGCTTGTTTAGAGAGAGAAAGTAATGTGATCTTTCCAAGAAAGATCATGAGAAAAAGAAACACCGAGAATATTGAGAACAGATGAAGGTTTGAGTTGAGTGTTTTCGAAGAAGATGTCATAGTTGTGTGGAAGATTGTGTCGAGTAGAGAGATGGAGGAATTGAGTTTTTGAGGCATTGAAAACAACCATGTTTTCTCTGCCCCAATTTGAAATACGAGAAAGATCAGAGGTCAGCTTGCTCCAAGGCCATCCTTCTTGAATCTATCAACTGCTGTTGGGAGGGACGTCTTTCAAATTGAAAGGAATAATGAAGGGTGGAGTCATCGGCATAGGAGTGTATAGGAGACGAAGTAATAGAGAGAAGATCATTGATGAAAATTAGAAAAAGAGTTGGGGATAGGACAGATCCTTGAGGAACACCACTATTTATAGATTTATAGGATGAACGGTGGCCGTCTACAACAGCTGCTATAGAAAGACCGGAAAGGAAATTAGAGAGAAGGTCACAGAGAGAAGGATAGATTCCGAAAGAGGGAAGTTTAGAAATCAAAGCTTTGTGCCAGACTCTATCGAAGGCTTTCGATATGTCTAGCACCACAGAGAAAGACTCACCGAAACCCCGAAGAGCGGAGGACCAAGAGTCAGAAAGTAGGGAAAGAAGATCACCAGTAGAACGTTCTTTACGAAAACCATACTGGCGATCAGAGATAAGATTAGAAGAATTGAGATGTTTCCAAATCTTCCTGTTAAGGATAGATTCGAAAACTTTAGAAAGAACGGAGGTTAAAGAAATTGGACGATAGTTAGAGGGTTGAGAAGGGTCCCCCTTCTTCGGCACAGGCTGAATAAGCGCACGTTTCCAGCAAGAAGGGAAGGTCGAAGTAGAAAGGCAAAGACGAAATAGTTTACCAAGGCTGTGTGCAAGCTCAGAAGCATAAATTTTGAGAACCGCAGGAGGAATACCATCAGGACCATACAATTTCTTAGTGTTAAACTCTGAGAGAAGATAAATGACATTTTTAGAAGAAATTACAATGTCAGACATAAATGAGTTGGAGGGGGTGAAGAAGAAGGAATAACTCTGTAATCGTCTAAGGTAGAGTTAGAGGCAAAGGTTTAAGAGAAGAGTTCAGCTTTAGTAGAAGGTAAAATTGCAGTTGTGCCATCAGAGGGAACTATAGGAGAGAAAGAGGAAGAAGCAAAGTTATAGTTGACCTTTTTTGCAAAATGCCAGAAAAAGCGAGAGGAAGAGGAACCATAAAGATTATTGCATTTACGGCGGAGTAAAGAATTTTGATATTTCGAAGAATAGATTTTGCACGATTCCGAGATGAAATATAAGTTGAATGAGTTTCTAGAATGTGAAGACGACGGTAATCTCTGAAGGCAGCATCCCTGCGGCGAATAGCACGAGAACAAGTAGACTTATACCAAGGTTTGTTAGGCTTAGTAGAAGGAAAAGAATATGGAATATACGCCTCTATGCCAGAGAAAATCACCTTGGTTATGAGCTCAGCACACTCAAAGCGACCCCTCCCACGAATGCAGTAATCATTCCATGGCAAATCAGAAAAGTACAACCGCAAGTCGGATTTCAAGTCGAGTTTCATTTCGTAGACATTCTTCTCTGTATAGGTGATTTTGGAGAAGACCATAAAGAGTCCGTCTTAATCTTCGCTTAGGTACCAGTGTTGACCCTGGAACTTTTTCAGGGCCGTAGGAAATACATCATGATATGTTGACTTACATTGCTGTAGAATCACTAAGAGTTGCAGTTCAATAACTTGTGAGTCAACTTTCAATGAAGCTTTAAACCAACCTCTTGAAGAAGATTGTGATGGCAAACACATTTATCCTACTTAATGAACGAGCCTCGTAGGAGGTAAGGTATAATTGCCTTCGGCAGACGAGCATTTTAAGGCAGCAAAGAACTATGGGCATTTATTTGCTCAGTGTCCAGGACGACTTTTACCGAAATCTCTTGATAATCATCACTTGGGTGGCAAACTTCAAGCTAAAACTCTTTCATCTTCTGGGTTTCTCCGATCATCTTATTTCTGTATCCTCTTCCATTTCTTTAAATTTTCCGCGGGTGGGTAACCTCGCCTTATGCGCTGAAACGTTTGTGACATTTCGGTTAGACATGTAGTAGTACTTCTTTGATTTCCCGTGGATGATTAAAGCTTATGGGCGAGAGATCTTTCAAAATGTGAAGAGCACATAACCGAAATAATTATTTTTTATATGGAAGCGTACATTCCATATTCATTCCGTTCAACAAAAACTTATTTTTTTAATAGACTTAAACACTCATATACTAAATTTTGCTTCTTCTTTCTTTTCTTTTTCTCAGCAATGATTTTGTAACAACATGTAGGCTTACATTAACTCTCGAAGGAATATGTCATACTTCAGTGAATAACATTGTTCAAATTTTGATATTACTGTAAATGAAAGGATTCCACTTAGAATCCAAATCCGATTCCAGCTAATTTTTGATTTCTCGAATCTGAATCAGAATCCATGAACAAATCTTCGAATCCGGATTAGGATTATCCCAACAAGATATATATATATATATATATATATATATATATATATATATATATATATATATATATATATATATATATATATATATATATATATATATATATATATATGCCACTGTTTATTAAATTGAAGTTTGTAATAAAAGGTAAGAGACGCACATCTAAGTACGAAAATTCCATTCAAAAAGTTTTTCTGCTGAAGATTAGAAATGTAGTGGAAGAGCTCTAATAAATTTGCAATAAAAGTTCTTTAATGTCTTTGTTCTTCTGTCGCTTCATTTACCTTCAATTCTTCCTTTATTTTTAATTCTCCTTCTTTCTTCTCTAAGGCTGTAATACTTCATTAATTACTTTTTCACTTCTCTTTCTGATTTACTTTAGTTTTTTCTTCTCTTAAACTCTTTTACTTTTTCACTCACTCTTCTTCATTCTCTCTCTCTCTCTCTCTCTCTCTCTCTCTCTCTCTCTCTCTCTCTCTCTCGCACACACACACTCTTTATTATATCTACGAAGAGAATCAACACAATTGATTTAAACTAAGGTGAACATATTTTTCTGATAAAAAATCGAGACGCTTCTGAACATTGCTGCCCACCCCCAAATCCCATGTATGTAACTGTTTTAAGGGATGTAAAAAGAAGGGTGATTTTTTTAATATAAAGCAGAAATACGATTGTTGTTTTCAAAAACAAATCATATGGTTTATTAGTTAAGAACATTCTACAAAAAAAAATTATTGCGATCTAATTTAAACAAAAGTTGGATAAAATACTATTAGCTGTCCCGATTTACCCTTTAAAAAAATCGGAACTATTCCGATAAAATCGGGACGGATGGTCACCTTAATTTAAACTCTCTTATTTTCCTTATTCCTTCGTATTTACTTAATTTATATTATCTTCCTTTTTATAACTGAGTTTAAAGACTAATCAATTTCTATTCGTCATTTTCAGTCATATTTGTCATGCGTAATTTGTCAAGAGGATGGAAAAATATTATAATTAAAAATAGGTATTCGATTCTCCTCTAAAAATAAAATAATACAACTTATTTATATTTCCCTTTGATATATATAATATATATATATATATAATATATATATATATATATATATATATATATATATATATATATATATATATATATATATATATATATATATATATATATATATATATATATATATATATATATATAGTCGTAACTTTGTGATGTGATTAAGAAGATGGTGAGTGATGAGATAAATCACAAAGTACGCTTTACAAAATAAAAATAAAGACTTGACTGAAATTTCAAAGAGGAATCAAAGTGAAACAACTTTTTACTTAATAATAGTTTATTTACAAAAGGAAAATGATTTAACAAAAATGGTAGCAATGGCTAAATGACCGAGCGTATTATGAATTAAATATCTTTAAGCAACATATGGGAATATTAATTATTTACACAAGGGTTAAAGTAGACGGGAATTCACGAGAGAAGAATGAAGGAACTCTTGAGATCCTCTGGGATCTGTCCTTCATAAGCCTTAAGGAAAGAATAAGGAACTGAGATTTTAAAAGGAGGTTTTAACTACCTTCCTTCAATCAAATCTCAGTCGTTGGCTCTGGCCAACAGTTGATCCTCTGGGATCACTTTCCTCCCTTAACTCAGGTTAAGGTTAGATCAAAGATCTAAAAGCCCTTTCTTAAATCGTGTTTGGAACTTAGATTTTAAAAGGGAGGTTTTAACTACCTTCCTTCAACAAATCTTAGTCATTGGCTCTGGCCAACAGTGGTTGATCCTCTGGGATCACCCACGGTATCCTTATACAATGGATCACCTTCCCTCCCTTAACTCAGGTTAAGGTTAGAGCCCCTTCTTAACTCAGGTTAAGAGAAATAGATCCTCTGGGATCTAAAGGCTGATGTCTACTGTTTTTTTATAATGTACTTCTGATTCCTTTTATAGGTGCTGAGATTAAGTATGTTACATAATAATAATAATAATAATAATAATAATAATAATAATAATAATAATAATAATAATAATAATAATAATAATAACAATCACAAATTTAAGAAAATAAATAAATATAAAAGAAATGTTATTATGGGTTTTTAAGCTTCATCAATAATTAAAGAAATTCATATATTGTAAATAGTTGAAATAAAAATACTTTATATTACCCCATGTTTAAATTTTAACCTATTTGCAAAAGATGAATTACAAAAAATTTTACTTAACTAAATAACTCTAAAATATGACAGATTCAAAAAGTCTTAACATCAACTTTTCATAACTTAAACATTGTTAAAAAAAAGAAGAGGAATTTATAAAACAACAATAATATAAAATAATATGAAAAATATAATATAACATCAATTCAACCTCTCAGAAATCTTTTAAGAGTTTCTGGAGTCTAAAACAAATATCTATACAATAGATATTCAAACCTCGAATCTTTGAATAATGTAAACAAACGTTTGTTTACAAATAGTCACAAGGCGGTCTAACATGAATGTCCCCGAAGGTACAACAATTCATTTAACGTTAGGATTGAACTCACAATGGTTCTCCGCAAGACTCTATCAACAAAGGTAACAAATTCTTTGTTCCTTCTTACAACCTTTTATAACTTCAACATAAAATGAATCCTCATAAATGAATAAATAATCATAAAAATAATTCTCATAATATAAACCATTACATAATATTTCCTCAATTCTAAATCATTTTAACAATAACAAAACATCTTTACAATGAATATCAAAACAACAATTAATCTAATCATATTTTTACTTCTATTTGACCTATATTCAAGTGATCTTTCTAAAACTCTATTGGTATCTACAATAGGTCCTTTTGACTTAGATTATATGAATTTCTCTCATTATTATTTCTATCAACATATCTCCTACGAATTTTGTATTGTCTAAGATATATATTTCATGAATAAATTTATTTTTACCAATACTAAAATATAAAGAAACTTTACCCATTAATTTTAATTTTTCACCAGTAACACTTGTAACATTTATATTAGGGACTTTTATAACACTCTTAAATCGATCCGTTTCATATAACTTAGAAAAATGATTATAAGAAACTATTGATATATTTGACCCTGAATCCCAGTATCCCAATGACTTTAAATTATTTACTCTTAAATATGTTACAGGATTTTCTAAATCATCTGTAACGGATCGGTTTAATAGTTTTTTGGAGGGTTTTGCATAAGGGAGTGTCTTCTATTAATTTGAGGACAGTATCTCTTTATATGTCCTTGTTTATTACAATAGAAGCATATAATATTATTATTATAATTTCTATCTCTATTATTAGGGGAATTTCTATAATTAGGGAAATTATTACTTTGATCATTTTCATTATTAACATTAAATATAGGGTTTCTAGAGGGTATTAATTTTTCTGCCATGTTAAATATTAAATGAACTTAACTTTATATAAAACAATATCTATAGTTCCACTTTGAAACACTTCGAAACTTCAGTCTAATAAATAATATAAGGAAAAATGTATCTCATCAATTTACTTTAAAGTTTTATCAAAAATCTATCTCACCAATTATAATATGAACTTTAAAGACAGTCTCAAGCTGTTTATTAACAATATAACTATGATTTTCACAGCTGTCGACCAATATAACGTCGTCACCGCTGCCGCCAATATAAAGTCGTCACCGCTGCCGCCAATATAAAGTCGTAACTTTGTGATGTGATTTAAGATGGTGAGTGATGAGATAAATCACAAAGTACGCTTTACAAAATAAAAATAAAGACTTGACTGAAATTTCAAAGAGGAATCAAAGTGAAACAACTTTTTACTTAATAATAGTTTATTTACAAAAAGGAAAATGATTTAACAAAAATGGTAGCAATGGCTAAATGACCGAGCGTATTATGAATTAAATATCTTTAAGCAACATATGGGAATATTAATTATTTACACAAGGGTTAAAGTAGACGGGAATTCACGAGAGAAGAATGAAGGAACTCTTGAGATCCTCTGGGATCTGTCCTTCAAAGGCCTTAAGGAAAGAATAAGGAACTGAGTTTTAAAAGGATGGTTTTAACTACCTTCCTTCAATCAAATCTCAGTCGTTGGCTCTGGCCAACAGTTGATCCTCTGGGATCACTTTCCTCCCTTAACTCAGGTTAAGGTTAGATCAAAGATCTAAAAGCCCTTTCTTAAATCGTGTTTGGAACTTAGATTTTAAAAGGGAGGTTTTAACTACCTTCCTTCAACAAATCTTAGTCATTGGCTCTGGCCAACAGTGGTTGATCCTCTGGGATCACCCACGGTATCCTTATACAATGGATCACCTTCCCTCCCTTAACTCAGGTTAAGGTTAGAGCCCCTTCTTAACTCAGGTTAAGAGAAATAGATCCTCTGGGATCTAAAGGCTGATGTCTACTGTTTTTTATAATGTACTTCTGATTCCTTTTATAGGTGCTGAGATTAAGTATGTTACATAATAATAATAATAATAATAATAATAATAATAATAATAATAATAATAACAATCACAAAATTTAAGAAAATAAATAAATATAAAAAGAAATGTTATTATGGGTTTTTAAGCTTCATCAATAATTAAAGAAATTCATATATTGTAAATAGTTGAAATAAAAATACTTTATAATATATATATATATATATATATATATATATATATATATATATATATATATATATATATATATATATATATATATATATATATATATATATATATATATATATATATATATATATATATATAGCAGTAGAGGTTGTGAAAGTAGAGAGATTGGAGGAAGAAGGAGTGGGGGAGTAATCTAGAAGAGAGCTAAGTTTAAGATGGGGTGAGGTAAAAGGGAGTGCGGCTGAGGGAGTGGAGGAGGAATGCGGAAGGTTAAGGCAATCGTTGGTAGAAAGTGCAAAGAATATTTGTGGGGTAATGAGGGAGGCAGGGAAGTGTAAAAGAAAAAGAAGTGAATGGTGATGTGTGGAGGTGAGTATTCCTGTGAGGGATAAAATGATACCTTTTGAAAAATTTTTGGGTACAAATAGGATAGACTAATGAGAAGTTTATAAAGATAAAAAGAAGATTGCTTAAAGAGAGATAAGAAGAGAGAAAGAAAGAGCAGATGTAAAATGGAGTAATAAAATAGGGAAAGGATTTAGAGAAAGGAATAAGATGTTTTGGAGCAAGATTGATGGAGTATTTTAGTAGGCTGTTGAATGTGAGGGGGTGAGGAGCGTGGATGTGATGAGGGATAGGGGAGGGATGATGGATGAGTCTGAGTGGGGAATCCTTATATAAGAAATAGGTAAAGCTTTGAGAGTGAAAAGAGGTAAATCTACGGGTTTGGATGGAATAAGGGGAGAGATGTTGCAGGAAGGGAGTGTGAGTGTGGTAGAATGCATGTTAAGATAAGTTTGAGGGTGGAGTTATAGGGGGATAAGTTTACTTAGCGTTGTGGGGAAAGTGTATGGAAGAATTTTACTTAATAGGGTAGAGATGGGTGGGTTAACAGAAGAGGAACAGAGGGGTTTCAGAGAAGGAAGGGGTTGTATGGATCAGGTTTTTACATTAAGAATGATTGAAGAGAAAAGTAGAGATAAAAAGAAGGATGTGTATATGTGCTTTATGGACCTAGAAAAGCTTACGATAGGGTAGATAGGAATATAATCTGTGGGAGACCCTGAGTGAGTATGAAAATGAGGAGAAAGTACGGGAAGGTATTAGAGAATTATATAGGAATAGCAGGGCATAGGTGAGAGTGAACAGAATGGAGACCGAGTTTTTTTTATGTAAATAATGGTCTAAGACAGGATTGTGTAATGTCTCCGGGGTTATTTAATTTATTTATTGACAAATTGGTGAGAAAAAATGGATAGGGTAGGGAAAGGGGTGAGAATGAGGGAGCATGATGGTATGTGGAACTCAAATATGTTGGTGTATGCGGGTGATGTGGTATTTTTGGCTGAGACACAGGAAAATTTGAATGTATTGGTGGATGAGTTTGTATAGTGTGATGAAATGCGGGTAAAAGAAAAGTGCTGTGGATAAAAAAGGGGGAGGGATGGAAGAGGCGTGTGGTTGAGGGAGATGATTTACAAATTACAGTAGGTAGGGAGAAATTGGAGCTAGTCACTTTATTTAAGTATCTTGGGGTGATTTTTGGAGAAACTGATGATAGTATGGGTGATGAAGTTGGTCATAGAATAAGAGAAGGGGAAAAGGTGTTAGGTGGTTAGAGAGATATTTGGGATAGAGGAAGGTTACCAAGAGAGGTGAAGGTGAGAATGTTTGAGGGATGTTGTATACCGAAGGTTATGTAGGGAGTGAAGTATGGAGTTTGAACGCTAGGAAGAGAAAAAAATAGAAGTTTTCGAAATGAAAGGTCTGAGAGCGGTTTGTGGAGTTAATAGAAGAAATAGAGTTAGGAATATTAGAATAAAGAAAATGTGTTTAAGGAGAAAGAGTATGGTTGTGAGAGCTGAACAAAGTATGCAGAGATGGTTTGGACATGTCTGTACGATGAATGAAGAGAGAATGGCGAAAAAGGTATTTGTTTCTGAAGTGGATGGTGTGAGAGTAATGTCAAGGAGCTGTTAAGGGATAGAGGGATGAACTGGGAGGAGGGTGCGCTGTTGACAGAGGATAGGAAAAAGTGGAAAAGATTGGTCAAGGAGGTGAGTGTTTGGATAGATGTGGTATGCGACAGACACCACCCCAAGATTGTAGGAAAGGTTGCAAGTATAAAAATATAATATATATATATATATATATATATATATATATATATATATATATATATATATATATATATATATATATATATATATATATATATATATATATATATATATATATATATATATATATGTGTGTGTGTGTGTTTATGTGTTATATATTTTGAGTTTGGTTGTTTTGTTATTGATGCCGTAGGGTATGAAAACCATTTTCTAGTATAAAAATTTCAATTTCATTATAAAAATAAAAAGTTTGTTTCTCCAAGCTAAATAATTGTTGTTGCTTCTTTGAAATTACACACAAACATATGCACACACTTTAAATGCATATATATATATATATATATATATATATATATATATATATATATATATATATATATATATATATATATATATATATATATATATATATATATATATATATATATGTGTGTGTGTGTGTGTGTGTGTGTGTGTGTGTGTGTGTGTGTGTGTGTGTGTGTGTGTGTGCGTGTTTGAGTGTGTGTGACTACTACTTTCCACCAGAGTTAGGGAAGCAATGGAAATCTTGTAGTTAAAGGCCGATATGTCTCTGTACACGGTGTTCGAAGATATGTAGGTCAAAGGAAGCTGGGAAAATAGATAAAGGAAGTGTGTTTCAGACTTTACCAGTTGAGTGCATTTAAGATTGAACATAGCGGTGAAGTCTGAGGCCAGAGAGTTGGACCGAGAAAGGATAAGACTGTTTAGAAAGTTGTGTGGAAAGAGCCTTCTCAATGGAGGAGGTATGCCACAGGAGAGTCGACAAATATCTCATTTTAATTATAATGCGCAAATTCAAAATAATATTTGTTTGTCTTATATATATTAAAAAAACATGTTAAAAATGCATTAATTTATGTTTCAAATTATGTTTATGTTTCAAGAAGAAGAAGCAAAGTTTGAGTTGACATTTTTTATAAAATTCCAGAAAGGGCGAGAGGAAGAAGATCCAGAAAGATTATTACATTTGCGGCGGTGAAAAAGAGTTTTTGTTATTTCGAAGAATAGATTTTGCACGATTCCGGGATAAAATATAAATTGAATGAGTTTCAGGAGTTTGAAGACGACGGTAATCTCTGAAGGAAGCAAGAACAAGTAGAGTTAAACCAAGGTTTGCTAGGTTAAGTAGAAGTGAAAAAATATGGAATGTACGCCTTTATGCCAGAGAGAATCACCTCGGTTATACACTCAGCACTCTCCGAGGGACCCCTCCCACGAAGGCAATAATCATTCCATGGGAAATCAGAGAAGTACAACCGCAAGTAAGACCAGTTAGCAGCACCGAAGTGCCCCAAACGTCTCCTCGACGAAGCGGGGGCCGTTCTTGATTAAGACTTGAAGAAACAGAACAAGATACGAAGATAAGAAAGTGATCGGATGAACCCAGAGGAGGAAAGAGTTTAACAGTATAAGGAGAGGGATAAGAAGTAAGGAAAAGATCAAGTATGTTGAGTTCATCACCAAGAGGGGTCAGGGATACGGTTAGGGAGTTGCACCAACTGCTCAAGGTTGTTCTGGATAAAAAAGTTGTAAGCGAGTTCACCGGCTGGATCATGAGAACTAGATGAAAGCCATTGGCGGTGGTGAACATTGAAATCACCTAAAATGATGATTTCAGAGAAAGGAGAAGAAGATAGAATGTGTTCTATTTTGGAGTTTAAATAGTCGAAGAATTTTAAATAGTCAGTAGAATTAGGAGATAAATAAACATAAATTAATTTAGTAGTAAAATTACAAGAGAGCTTAAGCCATAAAGTAGAGAATTCAGGAGACTCCAAATTAGAGACACGAGAGCAAATAACATCGTTGCGCACATATGCACAACAATCGCCTTTGCCTGAAAATTGAGGATAGAGACAGTAGTAGGTAACAGAATAAGGTTTGCTGTCAACACACTCAAACACCTGAGTTTCGGTTAGAAACAAGAGATGAGGTTTAGAAGAAGAGAGACGGTATTTGAGAGCGGGAAATTAGAAAAAACACCACGAATGTTGCAGAAATTAATGAAAAAAGAAGACCTTGACCGGTGCAAGCCGGACGCCGGGTCATGGCGGCACCATCTCCATCATGAGGATGAGGGGCATTCTTTGGATGTCGCCCCTCAAAGCATCTCCGAGGCACCTCTGAGTTTTGCCATTTTGTTTTGTTTTATAAAGGTAATGTAAGAGTGGGAACATGTCAAGAAATGGGGTGGAGATATATATATATATATATATATATATATATATATATATATATATATATATATATATATAATATATATATATATATATATATATATATATATATATATATATATAGTATAGTAGTGATGCTGCAGGTGTGTCTCTACTTCGTGGGCCCCACCAGATTGTTTCTGGGAATGATGCTGATGTCTGGCTTAGTTGGAAAATTACTGGTTTGGTAAAGTCCTTTGGGTCTAATTGTTTTGACGAGACTTGAAAAAAAAACGTAGCAATTGATCTGCACTTATAGTTTCTAATTCAGTTGATAAACACTCTCCTTCTTTGGAAGCAATATTTCTTGCAAACAAAGGTTTAGAGTATGTGCATTTTAAGAATGTTACATGATTAACCAACATTTGTCCCACTATCAGTAACGGCCATAACTATTTGAGGGATAGTTATACCGTATTTATCCAATGTATCCCTAATTTGTCCAAAATATAATGTAATATATAATATATATATATATAATGTAATGTATATAATTTTACTTATAACAACCAGTCGATATTTATGAAAGGACAAATTATTAAAAAAAAAATTTTTTTTTTAAACAAGTTTACAAGCTAAAAGTTCTTGAATAATAATTAGATGATGATATTTCTTGATGCAACCTATTAAATATTTTATTATATCTTTCAATAAACATAATTAGCCTGACAGGGCTTTCGTATTAGGAAGTTTGCACGTTGGACTTAAAATTACGAAATATAATATATATATATATATATATATATATATATATATATATATATATATATATATATATATATATATATATATATATATATATATATATATATATATATATATATTATATATATATATATATATGGCAATAATTCGATCTGGCACGAACCTCTCTATTTTTCCCTATATTGAAAATATGAAGTCAAAATATGTTTAAATGCATTTTACACATAATTTTCTTTCACGGATGAGTAATATAAATACATAACAAAAAGAAAACTCCCCAAAAAATTAATAATAAAAAAATTATTTATATTGCAAAAACAAGATCAACTGTCTTGTTAAATTGTCCTATATATATTATACAACGTTCTCGGATGACTCCGTTTTCTATATCTCTCTCTTTTTAGAGAGAGAGAGAGAGAGAGAGAGAGAGAGAGAGAGAGAGAGAGAGAGAGAGAGAGAGAGAGAGAGAGAGAGAGAGAGAGAGCAACAACAACGTTCTCGGATGACTCCGTTTTCTATATCTCTCTCTTTTTAGAGAGAGAGAGAGAGAGAGAGAGAGAGAGAGAGAGAGAGAGAGAGAGAGAGAGAGAGAGTTTCTATATCTCTCTTTTAGAGAGAGAGAGAGAGAGAAGTTCCAGATCGAATATAATATCGATATATGGAAACATCGATATTTAATATATAAATTTGCTTATAAATATCTTTGCTCCACACTCTTCCATTGAGAGTGAAAGGCTGTTTTTATTTATCTTAATTTTTTAAGTATATAACCATCGCTCATGGGTAAAATTCTATTTTAGTTGTAGCGGCCAAATATACTCTACAAGATGAAATCGAATTACCCTAGAAATTGGAGAAAAAATTGTTTCTGTATTGCAATTTAAAAACTAAATTTAAACTAGTAAAATTTTGCATGGCTCTTCATGTTCTCACATATTAAAATATTTAAAATCAATGTTTTGAAGATACTATAGGGTGTCCCAATTGTCCCAAGCCCAAGATATGAGCTTATAGATATCAAAATGCAAGGCAAATTAAATTTGGCTTGTCTGAATCATACTGACATCTCAACAAGTATATTATAATTAAACTATAAATTATATATATATATATATATATATATATATATATATATATATATATATATATATATATATATATATATATATATATATATATATATATATATATATATATATATATATATATATATATATATATATATATATATATATATATATATATATATATAATATATATAATTGTATAAAGAATTAAGAAAAGACAATTTAATTCTTCCTTTTTCCAAAAAATTCAAATGTATTAAAATAATAGAAATGTTTAATATATGTTTTTCAAATTCATCGTCATCGTCTAAATATTCTTAATCGTCCCATTAAATATATTATATATATTATATATATATTATATATATATATATATATATATATATATATATATATATATATATATATATATATATATATATATATATATATATATATATATATTATATATATATATATATATATATATATATATATATATATATATATATATATATATATATATATATATATATATATATATATATATATAATATATATATATATATATATATATATATATATATATATATTATGGAGTGAAGTATCGGTATCGGCAAGTATCGGCATATTTTCCGATACCGGTATCGGTATCGGTATCGTATCGACCTTTTCAGTATCGGTATCGGTATCGGCAAAATTTTTGGATAAGAGTAAAGTATCGGTATCGGTATCGGTATAATATAGTATCGGCATATTTTTATATCGGTATCGACCTTTTCAGTATCGGTATCGGTATCGGCAAAATTTTGGAATAAGAGTAAGTATCGTATCGGTATCGGTATCTGGTAATTTTTAGGTATCGGTATCGGTAAAAATTTGGTATCGCTCCATCCCTAATATATATATAAAATATATAATAATATATTATATATATATTATATATATATATATATATATATATATATATATATATATATATATATATATATATATATATATATATATATATATATATATATATATATATATATAGTATATATATATATATATATATATATATATATATAATAATATATATATATATATATATATATATATATATATATATATATATATATATATATATATATATAAATAATAATAAATTAAGTATAAATAAATAAATTAATATTAATAAATAAATGTATGTATTTCCACCTTTACATGGACGAACTCTTGTGGACGACTGTACATCCTTGTTAAATTAGCATAATCCATTCCACTGTATGTTCTACGAAAAACATATTTTACACACATTCACCCACACATATTAACTGTCTCTCTCTAAATGCAACACCACCCAAGACAAACATATATCAAATCATAATTATACAAAAATGAATTACAAGGCTTCTCAGCAGTAGCAGAGATTTTTATAGTCATACACCACCTTTATTCAAAAAACTTAAAATATTGCAATTTGATCATCTTCTAAACCTCTCCTTCCTAAAAGAAATGCACAAGTAATAAACAATAACACATGCGAATTCTAAAAAACAAACCATCAAAGCAATCGAACTGAGATGAATAATCTTAAGAAATAACACCAGCCTAAAACCCCTTTTCTACAGACTCACTAACGCTCGACAAGCAATAAGCTACACCTCCACCATACTATATAATAATCTCTAAACGACAGAAAAAATGAAAAATCAACAAAATCATATGCGCGCAAAATTTAAAAACTGTAGTACAAGTCAAAGGAAGATGGGAAAATTAATAAAGCACAAAAAAGAAACTTGCCACTTCAGGAATGGAGCCAGTGCATGTTGCAAATGAGCATCAAAGTACTCTCAATGACAAAAAAAAAAAAAAAAAAAAAAAAAAAAAAAAAAAAAAAAAAAAAATTTGATTCTAAAAATTTTAAACGAACGAGCTCCCATCATAGCGATTTCCCTAAGTTTTCACTCTATTTGCATATAGTGTCATTTACATTGGGCGCTTTACATATATTGTATCTGAAGATTTTCATAAATTTCCTTTTGAAGGTTTGAATCGTACAGTTAACTCTCCATCTCAAACTAATAAAGTAATAATATTGTTGCTATGAAAATGAAAATTTTCATTTTTATCACTCTTGTTAAATACGTTTTACTTCGAGATTTTGAATGTGTCTTTTCAAACTTTTTCTCTTTATCTTTTTCATCCCAGACCTAAATCATCTTTTCTATTACAGGTAAAGTCTGGAAAATTAATTATTTTTTAAATTTCACCACCTAATTATTATTATTATTATTATTATTATTATTATTATTATTATTATTATTATTATTATTATTATTATTATTATTATTAATTTTTGAAAAATAATATTCGAACAGCTGACTGAATATTTCACCTCAAACTCATTACTTAGCGATTTCCAGTTCGGCTTCAGAAAAGGGAGTTCAACATCGGACGCGCTTATCTGTCTGACCGAAAAACTTTATAAAAATTTAGAAAATAAAGACTCCTCCGTCCTTCTGCTACTAGACTTCACCAAAGCGTTTGACACAATAGACCATGATATCCTATTAACCAAATTAAATAGACTGGGTTTCGATGGCCTAATCTTGCAGTGGTTTGAAACTTACCTCAAAGGTAGACAACAATATGTAAAGTTAGGTGATATACTCTCTAACACACAACAAATAAAATCTGGTGTCCCACAGGGGTCCATACTTGCTCCGCTTCTATTCTCAATATATACAAACGACTTAATAAAGTCACACAACTCCTTCTCTGTCTCATTCGCAGATGATATATCAATACTGATCAATGATAAGAACCCCGAAACACTCTCCAAAAAAGTTGAAAGCTCTTTAAAAAACATCACGAGATGGGTCGACTCAAATAAACTATCATTAAACATTCAAAAAACCTCTTACATTACAATAAGCAACAAAAATATAAGAGAAAACTTTAAAATAACACTAAAAGATGTTGAACTAACCCGAACAAATACCGCGAAAATCCTGGGAGTCATTATAGACGACAAACTAACATTTAAAGAACACATAAACACATTAGTAAATAAACTTGCAAAATATATGTACATCCTTGTTAAATTAGTAAAATCCATTCCACTGTATGTTCTACGCAAAATATATTTTGCACACGTTCATCCCCACATACTTTACTGTCTCTCTATATATGGAACAACACCCAAATCAAACACACTACAAATCATAACAATGCAAAAACGAATCATAAGAATTCTCAGCGGCAGTAGAGACTTTTATAGTCATACACCACCTTTATTCAAAAAAACTAAACATATTGCAATTTGAACATCTTCTAAACCTCTCCCTCCTAAAGGAAATCCACAAAGTAATAAATAATAACACATGCGAATTCCTAAAAACAAACCACCAAAACAATCAAATTGAAAGAGGAATAAACTTAAGGAACAACAATAACCTAAAAACACCTTTGTACAGGCTCACTAAAGCACGACAAGCAGTGAGCTATAACTCCACCACTCTGTTCAACAATCTCCCAGACGAGATAAAAAATGAAAGATCAATAAAATCATATGCGCGCAAAATTAAAAATATGTACTTAAATTCGTATTGATCCATTATTATTATTATTATTATTATTATTATTACTATTATTATTATTATTATTATTATTATTATAATTACTATTATTATTATTATTATTATTATTATTATTTTTTATTATTACTTTATCATTAGTATTATTAGAATTGTTCTTATTATTATTATTATCACTAGTATTACTATTATTATTATTATTATTATTATTATTATTATCATTATTATTATTAATATCATTATTTTTATTATTATCATTATCATTGTTGTTGTTATTATTTTAATTATTATTATTATTATTATTATTATTATTATTATTATTATTATTATTATTATTATTATTATTATTATTATTGCTAGCATTATTACATTACCTGGTATTGTTTTAACCATTAATATTTTTATTACAAAGAGTATTATCTCTATTATTAATACTATTAAATCAGAAAATCTATAGCATTCAAGAATATTAATTCCATTACCGAAATCATCAATACGATCATTATTATTCCTAGGTAAAATCGGTGCTGCAACTGTTTTATTATTCTTACTGTCGTTATTATTATTATTGAAAAATGTTATTGAAAAGATTATATTAACAACTTATTCTATGTCTCCTACTATCATCACAAATATTATTATCATTATTATTATCACGGTTGTATAACATAAATGATTATCAATACAGTTACCATTATTATTATGATCTTTATTAATATAATTTTTATTATTATTATTATTATTATTATTATTATTATTATTATTATTATTATTATTATTATTATTCTTGTTATCATTAGTTATTATTATTATTATTATTATCATTGTTATTATTATCATTATTATTGTTGTTATTATTCTTATTATTATTATTATTACAATACCTGAAATAAATATCTTCATTGCTATTATTATTACTAAAATTGTTGTAGCAAACTTCATAATTAACAACTTTGTTATCGTTGACTGCATGATCAATTTATCTAGAACTCCGTTACTCTAGAAGTAACCTATCCTAACATGTAATTATTAAATCTATATGTACTAAACTTTGGGGCTCAAAGGAAACGGAGTGTTTCCCTAGCAGCCCCTTTTCAGAGAACTGGACACTATTATAATTGTTATTATTATTATTATTACCTATTATTTTTAGTTTAATGTATTTAACAGTATAGGACCTTTTTGTATGTTAATTAATTTTAAATTTTTTTTAATAAACTTTTTTTTATTATTGAATTATTATTATTATTATTAATTATTATTTATTTATTGATTATTATTATTTATTATTACATTAATTATATTATTATTATTATTTATTATTTTAATTAATTTTAATTATTATTATTATTATTATTATTATTATTATTATTATTATTAATTATTATTATTAAAATTAGATATTCTACAGCATTTAATTTTATTATTATTAAATTATTAATAAAAAAAAAAAAAAAAAAAAATTTTATTATTAATTATTATTATTATCTATCATTGTTACTGCCATTGTTTTATCATTGCTATTATTATTATTATTATTATTATCATGGTTGAAAAATTTCTTATAAAAAATTTAATTAATATATATATATATATATATATATATATATATATATATATATATATATATATATATATATATATATATATATATATATATATATATATATATATATATGAAACTTTATATTACGATTTAAAATTCTGTTTTTGTTTCTCCTTTTCAGAAAATTCAGCATATTTTTGCTTCAAAGTTTGAATTTTCTCTCAAACAATGGCAGAGAGGGTTAAACAAAAATAAAAATTTAGCTCTAAAAATGTAAATTTTAAACTTGTAAGTTTAAGGAAAAAAAAAGAAAAAACATTTCTAAAAATCTAGGCAACAATATAAATTGTTTTGTGTATATATATATATATATATATATATATATATATATATATATATTATATATATATATATATATATATATATATATATATATATATATATATATATATATATCCCGCAAGATGCAGGGTGGCGTCGGCTGCAGAAACTATATGTTCCTGCAACCGTATGTGGGACGAAAATACTGGTAAAAAAGATTCCCAGCCTTTAGAACTATGCGAAGAATAATTCTCCAATTGTCCTATAACTGCGACGAAATCCCACCTTTCTTTGCCAATCAGATGTTA
>SEYY01004552.1:30000-31858 GCA_009176605.1 Armadillidium nasatum
TAATAAAGCTTTATCATTCCTATTATTAGATAAATAACCGAATTTTAAACTGAAAGCTACTAGGAACTGAAACAAATATGAATGGTGCTCTCTCTCTCTCTCTCTCTCTCTCTCTCTCTCTCTCTCTCTCTCTCTCTCTCTCTCTCTCTCTCTCTCTCTCTCTCTCTCTTCTTTATATCTCTATCGAGAAGGCTTTATCGATATTTTTAATTAATTTTTAATAATTTTTTTATTATCATTTTTTTAAAAATAATTTTAGTAGCTATTTTATTACTTATAATATTACTATTACTGATTTTTCTTACAATTATTGATCTTATACTTTTAATTATTTTAATATTGGAACTATTTTAACCTCTGTTTTGAAAGCAAAGGAAAATTTACCATCATTTTAATTTTAGTTATTATTATCATTTCTATTTTAACGTATGTCATCCAGGTACAAAGCATTATTCTGGTTATAAATTTATTATTTTTCACCAGCCCAGTGACTGTGAGTTTTGATCTCTCTCTGATCAATTTTAATTTAAAATGAAAGTAAAAATCAATTAAATTTAAGTTATATAGTGGTCTTTATCATCTCTTCCCTTTTTATTGAGTTACTATGATTTTTCTTATAGTTAGTGAAGCTATAAATTTAACTCTGGGAAAAGAACTTATTATAATTATTATTTTCCTTATTATTAATATTGGGTTATTATTATTATTATTATTATTATTATTATTATTATTGTTTTTGCTTGTCATTATTTCCTTATTTTGGGTGTCATATTATTTTATTTTCCCCATTGATTTGCTAGCACTAATTTATTATTTTTACTCTTGAGTATGTTATTTTGTTTAAAGATTTTTGGTATCATTATCAATTTCATTATCAATTTATTACAATTATATCAACTCTTGGTTTTCAATTATATTTGTTTATCTGTGTTTCATTAATTTTATAATTTCACCGTTTTTTTTTTTTTTTTTTTTTTTTTTTTTTTTTTTTATTTTTTTATTTTTTTTATGTACTAATTTTGTAAAAATCTTTAGGTTTTAATACGTAGACTGAAATAAAAATTCGAAGAAGAAATTTATACTTACCCCAGGCAGTATTAAGACTGCGACATACATACAAAATATAAATAAGAATGTTCAAGAAAGAATAAAACAATTTACATAGAAAGATTTTTTTCTTACTCTGTTTCTCTTTTATTAAAACTTGTTAGGCCCAACCGAACGGCTTTCTCAGTCAATGAAATTTATAACAGGGCACGTTCTCATGCTATATTTTATTATGTTATAAGCCTCCGAATATATATATATATATATATATATATATATATATATATATTATATTATATATATATATATATATATATATATATATATATATATATATTATATATATATAATATATATATATATATATATATATATATATTATATATATATATATATATATAGCAAAAAAAACCGGTCTTATCCCTTTCTATATAGAGCGGCAAACAATGCATTTTTCCGGTCCTTATAAATCTGAAGGCATCAAATTCTTTCTATTTTATTCGAATAAAAGTAAATATTTAGTTACACATACGCCAACGCTGCACCAAGTGTACCAAACAACACGTGACAATCCTTTCCTTGCTTCGTATTGGTACACCATCTATTGAAAAGGAATTAACACACTAACCTCTGATTTCTTAAATCATCTGAAATTGAGTCTTCGCTGAAGAGTATTCGAACCATCGCCCTTTGAGTTGATAACATTAGAAAAACAGGCTCCACTGCCATATCGATCGTGCCACAGAGTAGAACGACCTTTGTCTTAAAAAATTTTCTTTTATATACGTGCAAACTGATTTTTTCAAATTGT
>SEYY01004553.1:0-28860 GCA_009176605.1 Armadillidium nasatum
ATCTTTCAAACTTAAGTAGAATTGGATGTTTTTAAATTTTAAATTTTTTAAACTCTGTAGATTTTTTTTTAAAACAATTTTTTATGACACGCTGTCCTAAAAATTATTAAATTTTAAATAATTCTACTTCTAATTAAGAGATTGTAATAAATTTAGGAATATAAGAGTATCTCATCCAGTTCTTCAATTTTGTTCTCTTGTAAACTTTCTCGATCTTGTATGATTTTCATATTACTATTATTATTATTATTATTATTATTATTATTATTATTATTATTATTATTATTATTATTTTATATCTAATCTAATTAATATTATTCCGTTCATTTGTAAGCATATTGGCCGAACCTATATTAAGTGCTTTACCAAATATAACTATATATATAAAATATATTTCTTTAAATAAAAGTCAATGAATTATATATTTTCAATTTAATATATTTTCAATTTAAATGCCGAAATAAATAAATAATAATAAATATTTTTCTATATCTAATTAATATTATTTCGTTCATTTGTAAGCATATTGGCCGAACCTATATTAAGTTGCTTCACCAATAATATATATATATATAATATATATAATATTATATATATAATATATATATATATATTATATTATATATATATATATATATATATATATATATATATATTTGAAGGCGCCCTCTCAACAACAGTTACTAGACGCAAGGAGGGTTGCCTTGGAGCAGCTGACCTCTGATCTATCTCGTATTTCTAATTGGGGCAGAGAGAAATGGTTGTTTTCAATGCCACCAAAACTCAATTCCTCCATCTTCCACTCGACACAATCTTCCACACGACTATGATATCTTCTTCGAAAACACTCAACTCAGACCTTCATCTGTTCTTAATATTCTCGGTGTTTCCTTTTCTCGTGATCTTTCTTGGAAAGATCACATTACCTCTCTTTCTAAACAAGCTTCTAAGAGGTTGGGTGTTCTGAGGCGCCTTCAGTATTTCTTCACTCCACCCAGTTGCTTGCTCTGTATAGGGTGTTGTTCGCCCCTGTATGGAGTATGCTTCACATATCTGGGGTGGTTCCACACATACAGCTCTCCTAGAGAAGGTGGAGTCTAGGGCATTTCGTCTCATCAACTCTCCTGCTCTTACTAACTCTCTTCAATCTCTTTCTGCCCGTCGAATTGTTGCGTCACTCTCTCTTTACTATCGCTATTACAATGGACACTGCTCTTCTGAACTCTCTCGTTGCATACCTCCTCCTGAGAAGGGCTCGTGCAACTCGACTTTCCACACAGTCTCATCCTTTCTCTGTCCACTCTCTGACCCCAGGCTTAACCGCTATGCTCTGTCCTACATGTACTCTACTGGTAAAGTCTGGAACACACTCCCTATTCTATTTTTCCAACTTCCTATGACTTACACACCTTCAAACGTCGTGTATCGGGACATGTCGGCCTTTAGTTTGACCAGGCTTCCGTCTTTTCCCCCCAACTCTGGTGGAATTTTGGTAGGCCTCTGGCCTTTGCCCACCAGAGGTGATATAAAAAAAAAAAAAAAAAAAAATATATATATATATATATATATATATATATATATATATATATATATATATATATATATATATATATATATATAATATAAATATATATAATAAAAAAAAAAAAAAAAAAAAAAAAAAAAAAAAAAAAAAAAAAAAAAAAAAATAAATAATAATAATAATTTTAACAATATAAATATTTAATAATAATTTATAATTATAATTTATTTAATTAATATTATATTAATTTTATTAATTAACAAGCTCATATGCGTAGCCCTACGGGATACCATATGTGCTTTTATATTATTTTATATTATTATATACTTATTATTATTATTTTATTATTATTATTTTTATTATTATTATTATTATTATTGAGGACCTCCAATTTTAGTACACTAAAAATTAATTAAAAGAAGGAAATCAGAATTATTGTGAAACCTTACATTTCTTTTAATTATATAAACCTTGCTCTCGTCGAGTCTCAAACTGTGAACCTTTCAGCTCGGAGTCAGCAACGCTATCCACTCTGCTATAGCGGCAATGAAAGCTTCTACCGACTAAAAATAATTTTCATAACTCCTTTAGTATTCATTTCTCGATAAAAATGAATAGAAAATAAAATGGAAATCTTTAAATTCTCTATAAAATTGTAATAAATACATTTTTCTACATGGTAGTTATTTTTTGATGAAATTAATATTTAATGTTTATTTTCATAACTCCTTTAATTTTCATTTCTCCAAAAAAAAATGGATGGAAAACAAATTGGACATTTTTAAATTCTTTGTAAATCGCTTAAGTAAGTTTTTCTACAGGATGGATAGTTTTGGGTAAACATTTATTTTATTATCATTCTCTAATCTAATTACGGATCTTTTATAAATATTAAAATTTTTCTTCTTAAAAACACTTGGATAAGTAGTATGACAAACCTGGAGTGAGCAAAGAGAGCGAGTTCAAGAACATAACCGAGAAAAGTGAGGGGTTGGTTTCCAAAACATCTGCTACTCCTTCACTCAATTTCCGAGAAGTGTTCTAGTACCCTGGTTTTCCCTACTACTTATATATATATATATATATATATATATATATTATATATATATATATATATATATATATATATATATATATATATATATATATATATATATATATATGGTTATTCAGGTAGGATCTTCCTCCAACACTAAATTGAACAGGAAATTTTTTCATAGATGGGGATTTTTCCTTTTCTACATAAATATTATATAAGTCACATACGGAAGAATATTTTACACAATGCGTAACTGAGATTCTGTAAGGTTCTTAGTGTGGCTAGTTATAACATAGTATATACTCTGATCATAATGAAATTAGACGAATTAAACGAAATTGTGACAAATGAATATGTGTTAATAGATTTTTTGCAACAACATGGTGTAATATTGACAGAAAAGAAATGTAAAGCGTGAAAAATAGATCATAATGTAAAGAAAAGAAATTATAAATTTTATTTTAATTGTAGAAAATGTAAATCCGAAGAAAGTGTACTCTCGAATGCGAACATTTTATTTCAACGAAGCAAATTAAGTTACAGTAAAAGTAGTGTATTTATTCGCAACAAAGTATCCTTAACACAAGCAAGGAAAATGTTAAAAACAGGTTATAAAACGATCGATGAAATGTATATGAAATGTATGGATTTGTGTTCAAACGAAAAACCTAACCTAACCATTCCTTACCTAACCTAACCTAACCTAACCTAACCTATCCTAACCTAACTTAACCTAACCTAACCGAAGCAAGCGTAACCATATAATATATAATTAAATGAATAATACATATTAACGAAATAATAGCAAATAAATAATTTCAAAATCTTTACAAATAAAAGCCTCATTACCAAAGACTGGTAACAATAAAGGAAACCTATCAAGATACTTAGAAACTTTCATTTGGAGAAATCAAATTGAGAAACAAGACAAAGATGCCTTCATTGAGTTATTGCACCTGTCGACAAAATAAAAATATAAATTTTATATATTTTGTCCTTCTAGACCTTTTTTGCGAGTAAAGGGAAATATTTTGGTTTTCCCGAAAAAAAAATTTACCCTTTTTCCGACTTCTATTTTTCTGAAGGAAGATCCTACCTAATGTTCATATATATATATATATATATATATATATATATATATATATATATATATATATATATATATATATATATATATATATATATATATATATATATATATATAGAGAGAGAGAGAGAGAGAGAGAGAAATAAATATGTATCAGAGTGTGTCTGTGTCTATACATACCTGATTCAACCATTGCAGCTTCCTTACTGTCCGCATATACAACAGAAGAGGTCATTAATTCATCATCAATCTCTCTCCAGTTGGGAAACGGTGCACCCACAGCTATATATATATATATATATATATATATATATATATATATATATATATATATATATATATATATATATATATATATATATATATATATATATATATATATATATATATATATATATATATCTAGAGAACAAAGGTTGGAGAAATACCAAAATATTCCACCAGAGTTAGAGAAAAAAAACCCGCAAATCTGGTCAAGTTAAAGGCAAACATGTCCAAATAAGTATTTGAGAGCTTTCAATGTTAAATTTGTTTTTAACACATTAAAACAAATTTAACCATTAACGTATATGTCAGAATGAGCAAAGCTGTTACGTTAGTCTGGGGTAAGATAGTTAAATAGGAAAAGAATAAAACTGCTTAGAAAGGCATGTCGCACTAGTCCTTCTCAATGGAGAAGACAAGTGACATGAGAGTTCAGTAGAACAACATCCATTACAATAGCGACAGAAAATAGATAATGAAGCCGCAACTCACCTTCAAAAACAGACTGGAGAGAATTAGAGAAAACTGAAATGTTTATAAAATCTAGACTCTTTTTTCTGGGAACCAATACGAGTGGAACCATCAATATCTGATAGACGTATTCTATACAGGAGCAAACAACACCCCTATAAAGAGAAAGAAACTAGTTTGGCTTGAAGAAATTGCGAAAGTGCTTCAGAGCACCCATACTCCTAGAAGATTGCTTAGAAAGAGAAATGATGTGATCCTTCCAAGAAAGATCATAAGAAAAAGAAACACCGAGAATTTTAAAGACTGAAGAGAATTTAAGCTATGAGTTTCCGAAGTTGATGTCGTAGCTATGTGGAAGGTTGTGTCTAGTAGGGAGATTCAGGAATTAAGTTTTTGAGGCCTTAAAAACGACCATGTATTATCTGGCTTGATTTGAATCGAGAAGAACCACCCTTTTTGCGTCAATAAATTGCTGTTGAGAGGGACGGAACGTTTTACAAATTGAAAGGAGTAATGAAGAGTGAAATCATCGGTAAAGGAGTGAATATATGATGATGTAATTGCGGGAATGTCATTAATGAAAAGTTGAAAAGTGGTAAGGTTCCGACAAGTCCTTGAGGAAACTACTGATTGTGAATTGATTGATTGTGAATTGTGTCAGTCTAAAACAGCGAACGACCAGAAAGGAAATCAGAGAAAAGATCACGGAAAACATGATAGATATCTAAGGTCAAAAATTTGGACATCAAAGCTTTGTTCCGGAATATGTTCAGGTCAACATCAAAAGATTCACCGAAACGCCGAAGGGCTGAGGACCAAGAGTCTGAGAGAAGAGAAAGAAAATCACCAGTAGAGATTTTTATATGAAAACCATGCTGGCGATCAGAGCAAGAATTAAGATGTTTCCAAATCTTCCTTTTAAGGAAAGATTCGAAAACTTTAGAAAGAACAGAGGTTAAAGTAATGGGATGGTAGTTGGAGAGTTCAGAATTGTCTCTCCTATTTCGGCACAGGCTGAATGAGTGTAATATTTTCCGAAAGAAGAGGAAGTTTGAAAGTGTAAAGACAAGGGAAAGATAGGTTTTCAAACACAATGTGCAAGTTCAGAAGCACAAGCGCTGAGAGCCATAGTAGAGGTACCATCAGGACCAACACTCCTTTTTAGTGTTAAGCTAAAAAATTCTTTAGAAGAAAATACAATGTTAAGCTAGTAATAAGGATAGCCCTTTCGACAGCAAAAAGTACACATCTGCTTTTGATTTCAATTGCAAATCTAGCTCGACCAGGAAAACCTCATGCTGTTTCGTGAGGACTTTTTCTGCAATGTTGCAAGCTCAGAGTCCTTTCTGATCCCTTTCTGGGATTAGGGCTACTCCAACGGAGGAAAGTAGCCCCCTCCCCACTCTTATGGGTAGAAGTGAAGATATAGCCCCTCATTTTTTAGCTTCTTTTCTTGGCCATTTTTTAAGGGCTCAACCCCTCCCGGAGTGATACGCACCCTCTCCCTCCCTTCTCCTTTTACAACTCTCCCCACTTAGGACGGATGGTAGCGTAGCCCGGCACTCTAATTTTTCAATCTCTTTCCTGGCCATTTTGAGCATTTATCATTGATCATACTTCTTCAACGAGATTATTTTAGCGTCGTAGCTTCCAAATTGTTGGGTTCAAAGGGTTAGGGGCATGCTAACCCCACCATGACTTTTATTATTATTTCTCAAACTAAAACCCCTTCGGTTCCTTCCTGGATGGGTTTGGAAGAAGGAAGCTTCCTTTTCCTGTGGTTTCTGGAGATTGGGGATCTCCTGTTTTTTCTTTGAGGATTTTATTGAAGTGCGAGGATGCACGAGACGTCGCAGCCCCATCAATCTGTTTTGAGAGCCTGGGAGGCACAAAATTATTGTAGAGAATATCACATGATCTCGTATTTATCACCGTCACATTTAGCCTAGAGCGTCAAATACTGTATTCGATAACACTGGGTAACAGCCAAAAAATCGTCAGGGGTTTCTCAGCATATTTAGACTAATTTTGGTGTTCTGAGTCCAAAAATCACCTTGGTTTTGCTCTATCAGGTCAACTTTTTGAGATACAGCCATAGGCCTACCTGACGAGCTATACATATGATAATTATCATATGTATAGCTCGTCAGGTAGACCTATGGCTGTATCTCAAAAAGTTGACCTGATAGAGCAAAACCAAGGTGATTTTTGGACTCAGAACACCAAAATTAGTCTAAATATGCTGAGGTTTTGAGTTCAATCCTATATTTCTGGAAGAATATAGCGAATTATTCATATATAAATGGTTGCTTCTGATGTGTTTCTGTTTCAAAATGACTAATTGACCTTTTTTCTTTCTTTTCAGAGTATTGATATGGCTTCAGCGCGACGGTCATGCAGGAATAATCCTGACTTTTTCTGCTACATCTGCGTAGAATACACGCTGGCAATGCACAGGAAGGGCATCACAAGCTTTGTGAAGCGCGCCTACCAGGCTTACTTTCAAGTCAAGCTGGGTGACCAAGATAAGTCCTGGGCACCGCACACGGTGTGCAAGACGTGCGTGGAATATCTCCGGCGGTGGACGAAGGGCACGAAAACGTCACTGAAGTTTGGGATTCCGATGGTTTGGAGGGAGCCGTCTGACCATGAATCGGATTGTTACTTCTGCGCCATCGATACTACTGGCATCAACCGGAAGAATCGGAGCAGCCTCCAGTACCCCGACCTTCCATCTGCCCGCCGTCCAGTTGCTCACTGCGAAGAACTTCCTGTACCAGCGTGCAGAGAGCTTCCTGACAGCGACGACGAGGCCACCACTGCATATGAGGGAGGAGATACAGATGAGGAGTATGGAACACAAGATGGTCCGCAGCCCTTTTCACAATGTGAGCTTAATGATCTGGTTCGGGAACTCAGCTTGTCGAAGACTTCCGCCGAGCTGTTGGCCTCCAGACTCAAAGAGAAAAATCTACTCGGTGACGACGCGCGTATCACGTTCTTTCGTAGAAGGCATCAGGACTACATGGGCTACTTCTGCGAGGAGGAAGACCTCGTGTACTGCCGAGATGTCGCCGGTCTTCTTGCTAAACTCGGCGCTCCTCAATATGATCCGAGAGATTGGCGACTCTTCATAGACAGTAGCAAGCGCTCTTTGAAGAGTGTGCTCATACACAACGGGAACGAGTTCGCCTCAATTCCTCTTGCGCACTCCACAACTCTCAAAGAGAAATATGAAGCAGTCAAGTACGTGCTCGACAAAATCCAATATCAGCAGCACCAATGGATCATCTGCGTCGACCTTAAGATGGTGAACTTTCTACTTGGTCAGCAGTCCGGGTACACAAAGTACCCATGCTTTATATGTAAGTGGGACAGTCGAGACAGAGCCCAGCACTATGTGAAGAAAGAGTGGCCGGCGCGAGAGCAGTTAGTACCTGGGGCCAGCAACATCATAAACGAACCTCTTGTTGACCGGGAAAAGATTTTGTTCCCACCGCTTCACATAAAGCTTGGGTTAATGAAACAGTTCACGCGCGCTCTGGACAAGGATGGGAGGTGCTTCAACTACCTGTGCCGAGCCTTCCCTGGAGTCACCATTGAGAAGCTGAAGGCCGGCATTTTCGAATGGCCCACAGATACGGCAGCTCATCAAGGACACAGAGTTCGAAAACTCCATGAACACGCTAGAGTGCGCCGCCTGGAGGTCGTTTGTGCAGGTGGTGAACAACTTCCTGGGGAACAAGAAGGCAGCAAACTACGGCACACTCATCAACAGCATGATAAAGAACTTCCAAAACCTCGGGTGTTTGATGAGTATAAAGATGCATTTCCTGTTCTCACACATGGAGAGGTTTCCTGAAAACCTTGGTGCGGTCAGCGACGAGCAGGGAGAAAGGTTCCATCAGGACATGCGTCAAATGGAGGAGAGGTACCAGGGGAGGTGGGACGCAGTCATGCTCGCGGACTACTGCTGGTCGCTGAAGAGAGACAACCCAGCAGCTGCTCACACACGGAAATCGAGGAAACGGGGATTTACGCCGTGAAATCTGAACTTTTGTGTCACGTAACGCTCATGTACATGTATTAAACTTATCAAATGTAATCGAGTATATAATAAATGAATGTATTTGGATACGTTGACTTTTATTTACCCAGGAAGACGGCAAAACCGAATGTTTATGATCCTCAGGAATTGGGTTTTTGGACGAAAAATAGTTTTTTTCTTAAATGTCTGTAGCGAACAAACCAGACCTGATTGAAAAAAACAAAGGCCATTTTCGGACTCAGCGCATCTCAAATAGTCTAATTCCACTGGAAAACCCTGGACGATTTTCCAAAAAAAAAATTTTTTGTTACCCAGTGATAATCCATGTAATGTAAAAACCACCAATACCATATCAAATGATTATTATCGCTTTACGGCGATTTGTGTTAAAAAAAAAGCAAACAAACAAATTTGGCCGGAGGAGGATTCGAACGCACAAACTTATGCTATCACAAAGGTAAAAGAGCTTTCTTAATGTAAGGGAAAAATTATGTCTACCGTGACTTCGTCATCTTGGCCGTCTACGTGCTTGAGGGCGCCGGTTCGATCCCACTTCGGGATCCTAGGTATATACTACCTAGAAAGTTCCTCTCCTCGAAAAGGGCAATGCCCGTGAGATGTGAACTTTAAAAAAAAAAAAATTTAAAAGAATTTATTATTATTTTCTTTTAAAATTTTAATATATTTTTTTTTTAATTAAAAATTTGCTTTGAAAAAATAAACATTCATACAAATACACAAATGACTACACTCAAACACACACACAAGAATAAAATGAAAACAAACACAAATAAAAACAAAAATAATAAAAAAGTAATATTTTTTAAAATTTTTTTTTTTTTTTAATTTTATAATTTTAATTTTATATATATAATAATATATATATATATAATATATTATATATATATATATATATATATATATATATATATATATTATATATATATATATATATATATATATATATATATATAATATATATATATAATTTTTTTTTTTTACAGAACGCCACCACTCACGGGCAGAGCCCTTTTCAAGGAGGGGGCACACACACACATGCACAAAAGCGTAATCTGAAGAACATCAATGTCGCTCTGATTGATTAATTTCCACTTTCCTTATGGCTTGTGCATATTTTATCTTCACGAACAGGTGTAATTTGCTCGAATTTTTCACAGATTGTTGTAGGACAGTTTCGCAATGAAGCGCATACCAAGATTCTTCTTAATACTATTTATGTCGAGTTCGACACCTTCTTTTTCCTTGAAGAGACGTACGAATTCTTAATGTTTTCTAAAAGTCAGGAATATATATGTGAATTCCATTAGGAGGCTCTGAAGCGTACATCTTAATCTTTAGGAAATAACTAACGTAATCTTCAAATAGATACTCCATTTCTTTAAACAACCCAACTTTGAATATCTTAAAAGATAATAACCCATATCACGAGCCATCTGCATTATGTAATAAAAGTGATTATATAGTTATTATGTAATAATTTTGCAAAAAAAACAGCGATTTTATAATTGTTATATAAAGTTATTATATAATAACAGTGATTCCAAAATTACAATGAACTTAACAAATTTGAAATAATCGATTTTGTAAGCATGGTTATAAAACAGTGATTATATAATTGATATGTAAAGTTATCACGTAATAATGGTCATTGTGTAATTAAATATCCGAAATAATCGACGCTGTAAGTGTAATTATATATTCAATAAAGAAATATCAGTTTCAGAGTCAGAAGAGGAATGCGAGAATAACTAGATCAATTTGGACTTTCATGATCCAGTTTGGTGTAGTGGTAGCATGATGGATTTCAAATCAGATGGATGAAGTTTTGAATCTTGGTCTTTTGATGACCAAAATTTTAAGGGTTCGCATCCTCGTGTGGAAATATTGGAGGAAGTTTGATTTTCACTCAATTGAGGTCAAGAAAATGGAGGGAAAATCAAAAGTCTACGGATATGGAAACAACGTGATCAAATTTCAAAATGGCGGAAACTTAATCAAAGATAGAGGAAACCAAATCCAAAACGGCAGAAGCCAAGTAGTCAAGAGAAAATCTAAGGAGCTAAAACCAATTGATAAAAAATCCAAGATGGCGGACAGATGAAGTTATAGTGTCGTGATGAACTAGTGTCGTGACGTCATAGTGTGTGTGTGTCTGTGCGTGTTCGCGTGCGTGTGAGTATGAGCACACGTGGGTGACGTCATCAAACGATGACCCTCATAAGGATGCCTTACCCTCAGTGCCAGCTGTCGCTGGCACTGGTATTCCCCTCGCCCTTCAGTGTCTTCTGTCGCTGGCGCTCCCCTCGAACCAAGTGGGTGTGGCTTAGACAAGGGTGCCACGTGTTAGAAAATGTAAGAAATTGCTAGAAAAGGCACACAAGAAAAGCATGAGTTAGGCCCTGGCAAAGGCACTAAAGACCCATGAAGGTCAAACAAGGGATGGTACGTGCAAATGAAAAAGGTGCGTGGTTTAGGGGATTAAAGAATTAAAAAGGTAAAAAAGAGGAAGGATATCAAGGGATTAAAGAAATTAACATAATTAATTAAGTGTCAAAATTAACGGATTAAGGGGATTCGCATAATGCTAGTGGATTATCCGGATTAATTTTCGGATTATCCTATTTATCAGATTAAAAATACATCAGGAAAGAGCATGGGGTCAATTTCCTCCCTCATTTTCCCTCAAATTACCCTTAGAAAAGAGCGTGAGGTGGCACTGGCACTATTTTCACTCGGTTGCAGTGGTACTGGTTCGATTCCCTCAATGGCACTATCATCTCTCTCAAGATCGATACCCTACTACTACCTAGAAGGCAACTTGCGCTCGTGCGCTCTTGCCCTCTTCTGATATATATATATATATATATATATATATATATATATATATATATATATATATATATATATATATATATATATATATATATATATATTACCATGGATCATCTGGAGTCTCACTCTCTTCTTTCAGATCATCAGTACGGTTTTTAGACGTTCGATGTTTAATGGTGACATACTTTCCTATCTTACTGATTTATAGTCTTCCGCAATTCGGTATTATGCAGAGTCTTGTGTGGTTGCGCTTGACATTTCCAAGGCTTTTGATCGAATACGGCAAGCTTCCCTTCCTTTGGGTTTCCTTCTTCTCTTAGCTTACTCTTGTCTAGTTTTTCTCAGTACAAAGACAAAGAAGAAATAGTTTGTCCAGGTAGGGTGCAAGCTCGAAAGCACAAGTTTTGAGAATCACAGGAGATACCATCAAGACCGAAAGCCTTCTTAGTGTTAAGCTTACAGAAACCAGAAATGATGTATAAAGATGAAATTACAGTTTTAGGCATAAATGATATGGAGGGGGTGGTGAAGGAGTAGGAACAACTTCGGAATCATCTAAGGTTAAATTAGAGGCAAACGTTTGAGCGAGGAATTCACCTTTAGAGTTAGGCAAAACGGCAGTTGTACCGTCAGAAAGAAAGTAAAGGAATAAAAGAGGAATCAAAGTTAGAGTTGACAGTTTTTGCAAAATGCCAGAAAGGTCGTGAAGAAGACGAACCAGAAAGATAATTGCATTTTCTACGAAGAAATGAATTTTTAGTGTTGCGAAGAATATATTTTGTAAGATTCCGGGATGAAATATAAGTTGCATGAGTTTCTATAGTTTGAAGACAAAGGTAATCCCTGAAGGCATCGTCCCTGCTGCGGATATCATGAGAACAAATAGAGTTAAATCAAGGTTTGTTAGGTTTAGTAGAAGGGAAAGAAATTGAAATATATGTTTGTATGTTTTTAATGTTGGGTTTATATTTATTTTGTGTTTGTTTTTAAAGTTGCATTAAATTTATTTTAAGTTAGTGTTACTGAAAGTTGGATCATTTGCGTTAATTACTTTTGTTTCATATAAGCGTAAGTTACTCTTTCCCATATGTGTAAGTTAGGTCCTTTGTTTTAGATTTCACCTTTGATGAATTTTAACCTAGATTCCAATTTCATATTATGTCTCTTTTAGTTTAAATTCAACCTATGCATATATTTTAAATTTCATATTTAATAGAATAGCATGTTATTTTTTTAATCTTTATATCTAATTCATATGAAGTCTCTTTCATATAACTTTTATCAAGATATAAATATTTTTTATTTTGTGTTATTATGTTTTTATTTAGTTTATGTAAACATTCCTAATGAAATGCTTTTGTTTCTGGGTAAGCAGGCTGCTAGTGTTCCTACTAACAAGAAGTAAAAACCTCTATTGCTGATCGCTCACAATTCAATGGAACGAATTATTTCATATATGGATAGACACAAATGCACAGTTAAAATTAGGGATGCCGATTCCTTAAATGGTGAAAGAAGTCTTGAAGAATCATTTGAGAAGGTAATTCCAGAAGTAGTGGGTGAAGTTCTGAGAGACTTGGACTAAGATTTTGCAGGTATGAGGTTCGGAATCAACTTCACCTTTAATGACGATGCACCACGTCACCAACAATTTATTTCAATATCATTTGTGGTTGTTAATGACAATTTTAAAGAGGAAATGATGAAACGATTAGAAGAATCTTTCCAATCTGGAGATAAGGCGAGTGGTTGCAACGGTATTCCGAATAGCTTAAAGAAATGGTGAAAGAAGACTCCTAAAATTCATAGTAATTAAGGTTCTATAAGCTGTGGCTTTAGGGAAGTTGTATTGTATAGGAATAAGGTAAGTAAAAGCAAGATGTCACATGACATTCATACTAATTCAGTTGAAAGGAATACTACAAAATTAGAAGAGGTTTGTGACATGAAGTAAACAGATCCTTATATATCAACTAGCTTCGAAAATTTTAAGAGGGTTGAAAAATGTAGAATCTTTTTATTTGTTCCTAAAGATAAAGACGTTAAGATACTGTGTAATCTATCTAATCAAAATCGAAATAACCTTCTGTTTATTATAGAATATGACGGAAAAAATTACCATTTTGCTAAGGCCGAAGATAAATTAAAGCTATATTTTTAAAATATCAAGAAAAAGGATGAATATAGGAACGGAGTACACTATACTTACTGTTACACTTTTAATAACAAAAACATTTCACATAAACTAGATTGTGATCATTTGGTGTTTCCGTCAAAGCTTGGATGTTAAATTAAATGTCAAGGATGAGTAGGTTATAACAGTGTTTCTCTCCCTGAATGTAAAATCTTATAATTAGGAATTTTACAACGTCACATGCCATGATAACCACATTGATAATAAAACATGCAAGAAAATTAAAATGATCAGCTATGTCTTGGCAGCAATAAAGATGGACTTCAAAGAATCAATTTAAGCTTTACTTTAATCCTTCTGCAAAATGTGAATGAAAAATATGAACCTAAAGAAAATGAATAGCATACTTGTCATATGAAGAAAAAAAAAGAAAAAGAAAAATGATAATGCTCCTGAAATATTCCCATGCTGTTACAACAAAATCTTTTCAGAAAGATAAATACACTAATAATAAGGAATTTAGAATAAAAAAATGGATTTCATACTTTTTAATTTTCCTGATGATATGCAATTTATGTACGTCTAAGGATGGAGAGAATATATGTGGCTAGTTTGGTCCCAGAGCAAGAGTATTTAAACTAAAAGCTAGTGAATGAAATACCGTTAACTTGAAGATTTTTTAATGAATTTTTCTAAAAATCGATCTAACTAAAAAGTAGTTGTGACTGCTCATAATAGCATAAAATTTGATTATCAATACGTCTATGCTTCTTTATTAACTCACCCAAACTCTTATGCTGTCAGTAATGATCCTATAAGAAAAAGTAACAAGATCCTCTCTTTGAAGTCGAATGGTAATACTATTTATAGATACGCTATTTTTCATCCCAAGCGCACTGAAGAGCATAACTAAAGGTAAAGGGATTACTGACTAAGTTGTTTCAAAAGGATTCTTTCCTTACACCTTTTTAAAATGAAAATGAATTAAGTTAATAAAGTCAAACCTCATAGAGATTTCTTTGAGATTTAAAGAAGAAATGTCTGTTAGAGAAAGAAATGATTTTGAATAAAATTACAACAGCTTTAAGAACAAAGAATATATTTTTGAAGAATGTAAGAATTACTGTATAACGAACTTAAATGTATTAAGACTATGCTGGAAGAGGTTTAGAGAAAGTTTTAGTAAAGCTTTGGATTTAGATTGTTTGGCCAAATGTTTAACAATTACTCCTCAATGATTTACCATCCATAAGAATATATTTATGCCTCAAAAGAAAATTATTATTTTAAATAGAATAAACCTTAATATTTTAATTTTGAGGCAATTAAGTGGATAAAGTATCAGGAAAAATAAATAACATAAGTATAAGGAACGCACGTAATGGAGAAGAGAAACTAAAATGAATAAACATATAAAGATTCTTGCTTAAACTTTGTGAGAACAAGAGAGCGTGAATGGAAGACCCAGAAGACCCTAACCATTCTTGATCCTGATGATACCGTAAAAGATAACAAATTGGTGCATTTTCTAACCGTATCAGTAACGATACAGTTAATAATAGACTCGTGATAAATAGCTCTTTCGTATTGAGCCATATGTTCATTACTATCCTCTGAATGAAGGGAAAAAATTATGCGTCAGGACTATAAGTCGCTTTACATTGCTATCTAGAAATGCATGAATTATTCCTATGGGTTTCTCGAGAATTTGTTGGTGATAAAGTCCCCAACATTGAGACGGTCTCAGTGATGACTATTTCAGTGTTTCCTTTATTTAGATTCTTCCGACTTAGGATTTAAACATTCCAGTTCTACCTTTGAGGATTGAGAAAAAATTAATGTTTCCCCTTTGGTTTAAATTTACAAAAGGAAACTGTCACGAAATATATTTTGGGTATAAAAAAGTTCTTCATGACTTGATGGTAGAGAGTTAAATTTAGCCACGGAAATTTAGCTACAGATTTCATTTATGCTCTCTTTGAGATTAACACTAAGATGGAGTACGATTTTGATGGTATCAATCCTGTGGTTCTTAAAACTTGTGCTTATGAGTTTGCACACAGCATTACTATTTCTATTTCTTCTTTGACTTTCTACTTAGATTTTCCCATCATGCTGGAAACATTCCCTCAATCAGCTTGCTTGTACCCTAAAAGGGGGATAGCTTTCTACCCTCTGACTATCGTCACATCGTCCATGGATTCTTAACAGGAAGATTTGGAAACATCTTAATTCTCTTCAAATCTTTTCTCTGATCTCCAGTATGAATTTTATAATGAAATCTCTACAGGTGATCTTTCTCTTCTCTTTGAATTTTCGGTCTTCCGCTTTTCGGCAGTGAATCTTTTGCTGTCAGGCTGAGAATGTCACAAACTTTCCATAGAGTCTGGCACAAAGCTTTTGATTTCTAAACTTCTCTCTTTCAGGATTTACCCACCTATGATTTAATTTCCAGTCGTTTTATAATAGGTCTTTCAGACAGCCACCACTTTTTTAATACTTATTAGAAGCGGTGTTCCTCAGAGATCAATCTTATCAACAACACTTTTTCTACTTTTTCATTAATTACCTTTCTATTACTTCATCACCTTACCATTATTATGACTATAACTCTAGTTAATTGCCGTTAGAATGGTCACCCAAGAGAAACAGACCTCTGATCTTTCTCACATTCAAAAGGGATCAGAGGAAACATGGACGTTATAATACCTGAAAAACTGCTACCACTATTAATGATAATATAATAATAATAATAATAATAATAATAATAATAATAATAATAATAATAATAATAATAATAATAATAATAACTAAATTAACCATTCACGTGAGCTCCGTTCTTAACATGTTCAGATTGGAGAACCGGTGTTGTAGAAAGAGTACAGGTGTTTATGACATCTGCTTCACTGGTTGCCTCTTTCACTGAGGAAGCAACAATAGCCTCTTCTATGCCTTCAAGTCTAAGATTTTCAACCAATTTTTCTGCACTGCTTTTAGTTCGAGACCAAATACGTATCTGAAAATTTCAACAGTTTTAATATATATATATATATATATATATATATATATATATATATATATATATATATATATATATATATATATATATATATATATATATATATATATATATATATATATATATATATATATATATATATATATATATATATATATATATATAGAATCCGAATCGTAAATGGAGCCAGTGACAGTGCCACGTAAGGGGAAAAGGGGAGGGGGAAATGAGGGGAAAGTGAAGGGAAACCATGGTTTTTCGTGAGGTATTTTTAATCGACTAATCGGATAATCCGATAATTAATCCGGATAATTAAATTATGTTAATCCCTTAATTAATATTTAATTCTCGCCCCCCCTTTTTGGCACTTAACCATTTAATCCTAGCCCCTTTTTCTTTTGTACGTGCCGCCAGGCACGTGCCAAGCCTTATTTGGCTCTCATGTGCTAGTGACAGGGCCAAACTCATGCTCTTTCCCGAGTGACATTTCTAGCTTTTTCTAACATTTTATAGCAATTTCAAGCACTTTCCAGCAATTTATAGCACTTTCTAGCACTTGGCACTCATGCTAGAACACGCCCCTCGTGCACACACACACACACACACACATACGAATATCAAAACATTACAATGTCTTCCATCAACCTACTTATTTTTCTGATCACGTGGTTTCCGACATCTTCATCACAAGGATTCAATCTTTTGTCAAAAGAAGGTAGCACATTTATGTATTTTTCCCACACGAAGGTCTCAGATACGTACGTAGGTATCATCTTTGAACCATCACACAGAGATTTTAGTCATGTTTCCGAGGGATAGAAAAGTAAGACTCCATCTTAAAGCATCATTATCAATTATTCATTCGGTTTCCAATTCTTCTTAGTTGTATCTAGGAAAGAACAGGGGGGGTTTCACAGGGGGATGCAGTTGAGAAACAAAGAGACCCAAGGCACTTGTACGCGTGTGTGCAAAATCTTGAGAAGGTACGCATGCGCCTGACGGGTGACTCATGGACCTATGTGATGGGGGATCAGGTTGAGGGGATCGCACTCTCGGCACCTCCTCACCCCTACCCCACCCACCGAGAGCGCTGATCCCCACCTGATCCCCCACATAGATCCATGAGTCACCCCTCAGGCGTATGCGCACCTTCTCAAGATTATACACACACGCGTACAAGTGCCTTGGGATCTCGTTGTTTCTCAACTGCATCCCTTTGTGAAACCCACCTGTTTTTTTCTAGATACAACTAGGAAGTATTGGAAACTGAATGAATAATTGATAATGATGCTTTAAGATGGAATCTTACTCTTCTATTCCCTCGGAAACATGTCTAAAATCTCTGTATGATGATTCAAAGATGATATCTACGTACGTATCTGAGACCCTCGAGTGATAAAAATACCTAAATGTGTTACCATCTTTTGACATAAGATTGAATCCTTGTGATGAAGATGTCGGAGACCACGTGATCAGAAAGATAAGTTGGTAGATGGAAGACATTGTAATGTTTTGATATACGTATATGTGTGTGTGTGCATGCGTATGTATGAAGAGAAGAAGAGTACTTATACGCATTTACATAAATCAATGAGTTAGCCGTAAAAATAACGAAGAATTTATAATAAATAAATTTGTTTTATAAAAGATTTTACATTTTTTTAAGAGAAATAATAATTTATTATTGAAAGGAATGAAAATAAATTTTAAAAAGTTATATCTTAAAACAAATATAAAGATTGAAATAGGAATAAAGCTTGAAAGAAGTATTTAAAAATTTTTTGCATGCTAAGTTTAAAAATAATTTTTTTAAAAAAGTCATCCTAGAAAAGAAATATAGAAAAAATGTAATATGGAAAAAGGTTAAAAATAATAGATTGAAGAAAAAAACGGGAAAAATATCCAAGAACATTGTTAATGCATCAAAGAAATAGTCATGAAATGAAAATTTTATGAAGTGATATTAAGTAAATGTTGTCTTCACTCGTATAAAATCCAAAATTATGGTATTGATTTATTATGTAATAAGAATTTTTATTATAAATACATTAAGTATTGTTATAGAATGACGTTGTGGATATTAAACAATTGGAACAGGTGTGATAAACATATGGTTATACGGTGAATGTAAATGCGACTGACCAAAGGACACGTGGTTATGACTTCATAGGCATATGATCTCCTTTTAGAACTTTGGTTATAGTGGGTTAAAGTAAATAAGCATGTAAATGTAGTGAGTCAAAAGCATGAAACATCAGGAGTTGATTGAAAAAATACAATCAACCACGTGACTATAACGTCATAGACACATGAACATTTTGTGTTAACTTTCAGTAAATATAAAAAGCATATTAAATATCGGAGAAAAATAGAACCAATGACATCACTTAGTTAAGAAAAATAGTTCCACGGTTTATAATTCAATAGCAATACGTTCAAAGAAAAAAAAGAAATGACGTCACATGAATTTATGGTAAAGGTGATACAAGCATAATAAGGAAGATGTGTGACGTCACATTATTTACATTCGTATTGGTGAACAAGAAGATGATGATAGGTAAAAATGACAAAAAGTTTAGTGGGCTATGGTGAATTAAGATAAATTTTGAAAGAATTAGTTAAGAAAATCAAATAAGGTTCTATAAATCACGTGTTAGAGAGATGATAAAATGTGATTGAATATTCCGAAGTGATAAAAAAGATTGACAGTAAATGAAGAATAAGGTAAATGACGGGCAGAAATATATGTCAATATCTATAAATTACATGTTGGAGAGCTGTCAGTATGACTTTGATCATGTTTTATTGATAAAAAATTAGTGAACCATGGTGAGTTAAGATATATTTTGGGAGGAATAGAAAAGAAATGTACGTAAGGATGTATAAATTTCATGTTAGAGGGATGTTGATTTGTGAACGAACTTGTCAAAGTGTTTAAAGTCAGGTTTTTTTTTTTTTTTTTTTTTTTTTTTACAAAACGCCACCACTCACGGGCAGAGCCCTTTTCAAGGGGGGGCACACAGAGAATAGTATACAGAGGTAGTATACAGAGAATAAGTTATACGTTGGAGCGTTGGTTTAGGGAATGAAATGTATGTCAAGTTCTATAAAATGTTTGTTAGAGAGAAAACAGTATATCTTTGATCATTTCTAAGCGAAAAATTTAAGTTGAATGTGGAGAAATAAGTAAAATGTTTACGAGTTTAGGTTGAATATTAATGTAAAGAAGTATAATTTGTACGTTAGATAGATGATGGAATGACTCTGCTCATGTCTTACTGATAAAGTTAAGTCATGCTTGGAGATTCAAATTAAATGTTGAATAGTTTCGAGGTGAAAAAATAAATGAAAAGTTCTATGACTATCCTATCAGATAGATACAGGGATGACTTTATACGTACATTTAATACAAAAGTTAGAATAAATACAGAGATTTAAGTTATATGCTGGAGGTATTAGGGTAGAATCCGCCTTGAAAGTGGGAGACAGCAGCAGAATCTATTTCGAGGATTCAGAGATTCGCTGCTTTTATACGGATCTTACCACCATTTGCCCTACATCGTGATGAAATATTAAGGAAAATAAAACTCTTATCTGTAAATAGCACGCCAAAACTGATTATTCTTGTATCATAAGCCATTGAAAAAGGGAAGGTACTCCTTAATCATCTGCTTTCTCTATTCCCACGTATTATACTGAAAAAAATATGGAAAATAAGGTTCTTATCTGCAAATATCCCCAAACTGTTTATTCTTGATATTCTAATCCTCTGGAAAGAGACTCCAGGTGTGTAATTACTATTCATACCATCCCAAAACCATCTTCTGTGATAAAGTAGCTTCATGTTAGAACAGTTTGCATTGTTTTAAACTAAAAATTTTCATCCAATCACCTACCGTCTCCACAGATACGTCGTAAATCTTATTGGTAAACACATACCAATCCTCATTCAGCTCATACATGACGTCAGAATCATATACATTTCTTATTGGTTAACATGAATCAGCTCATACTTGACGTCAGAATCATATACATTTCTCATTGGTTAACTATTCAGTTTCAAACTCCATGTGGAGTATATAACTTGATATTCAGTAAAAATATATGTAAGTAAATATAAGTTAAAGAGATGGCTATTTGTCTTTGATCATACTTTTATTGATAAAAAGTTTAGCATGCTGTGATGAATTAAGATATACATTGAATGATAATCGGTTAATCCAATTAGTTAATCGGATTATCGGATTAAAACACCTCACGAAAGTACGTAGTTTCCCCTCACTCAAGAAATTTCCCCTAAGTTTCCCCTCACCTCCAAAATCACCCTCAGGAACGTACGTGAGTTTCCCCTCACTTGGCACTGGCACTCCCCTCAGGTGGCACTGGCACCTTTCTAAAATTCTTCCCTTACTATATATATATATATATATATATATATAATATATATATATATATATATATATATATATATATATATATATATATATATATATATATATATATAATCAAAGAGTTGAGCAATAGACAGGTGTTCGGTTGACAACGTGACTTTAGAGATAAGGAATTTCACGTGATTCATATCGAAATGACCGTTTGAAATTCATATGAATAAACAAGAATGAGCATTAAACTATAAGGCGAAGATTGAGAAAGTGATGACATATGCTGTTAGTTGACTGTTGAACGTATTGAAGTTGAAAGTTGAAAAGTGCTGATGATTTCCTTGAATTCAAAAAAGAATGTTCAGTGTCTATAGCATTCGAAAGAAAAATCGTAGTGTCTCACACGATACTCAGAAACGGATAGAGTTTTTGAATCTCTCGTTTCCAATACGTGAAAGGAAACAGCTGAAAGAAAGAAAGAGATCTAAAGTCTCGTAGTAAAGAAGGTTCAGTCTTTTAAATATATCATGTAAGAGTATGTACGGATGTGTGAGTGATATTCCAGGTCTCAAAATCTCATAATTAGTATTAAAGGATAGCTGGAATGTTAAATTACCACCTAAAACCATTCAGCTTGATGGCACGTCCTCCAAATAATTTCAGAGATGATGTATAAGGAAAATATGACCGAGATTCTACTGCGACTAGAGATGGTTATGAGAGGTTAGGTGGTTAAAAAGAATCAGAAAATAGTGTGGGTAGGTATGACTCCTTGAAAGGGCTTAGGAAAGAAGATGAGAAACAGGGGGGCAGTGGCTATGCCACCAACTCTAAGGTGGGTGAGAGTGAGAGTTTGATGGTTAGAGGATGTAAGCTATAGGGTTATATCCTTCAGAACCTAAAGTCTTGTTATCCAAAACGTGACCTGAAAAAGTTTGAAAAAAGTATAGCGCTGTGGCTACGACGTCGGCCCCTAAGTGAGAGGATGTTGGTGAGCAATGGTTGGTAGGGAGGGAAATGAAGGTGATGCTTCCCTCAGGGTAGGTTGAAACCTTCAAAAGGAATCTGAAAAGTGGCTAAACAAAGTGGAATGTAGTGGCTACGCCACCACCCATAACGGTGGGTGAGGGTGTACCATGTTTGGTAGGAAGGGTAATAGAGATGTATATCCTTGAGGGTGGGTTGAAACCTTCAAAAGGGGGATGGAAAGCGGCTAGGAAAGAAAAAAATGTGGAGTTCTTTGGCTGCGCCAGCACCCTTAAGGGAAGGTCTCTGCAGTTGAAAATGGGTTTCAAGGAACTAAGAGTACGGAAAGTCCATGGGGTGGTATGAGTTCCAGGAAAAAATGTGAAAAAAGGTGGGGTTTTGTGGCTACGCCCACAATCCTTAATGAGTACTTGACCAAAATATTGAATCTAAAAAGGGTAAGGAGAAAGCGTGGGAACAATTTCCGCCTTTTTCCCCTCTCTTAACCCCACGGAACACTATAGGTGCCCTAACTACTCTCAGAGAGAGATCTCATGTCTTACTACTTATATATATTTATATATATATATATATATATATATATATATATATATATATATATATATATATATATATATATTATATATATATATAATATATATATATATATATATATATATATATATATATATATATATATATATATATATATATATATATATATATATATATATATATATATATATATATATATATATATATATATATATATATATATATATATATATAAGCCTTTTTTAACTCTGCTTGTTCTTGTGGTATACGCATGAGGGATGCTGCCTTCAGGACTACCGTCTTCAAACTCCAGAAACTCACAACTTATATTTCATCCCGGAATCGTGAAAAGTTTATTTCTCCGTAACACTAAAAACTACTTTCTCCGTTTAAAATGTACCAATCTTTCTGGTTCTACTTCCTCACTCCATTTCTGGCATTTTTCAAAAAAAAATGTCAACTCTAACTTTGCTTCTTCCTCTTTCTCTCCTTAGAATCTTCTGACAGTTCAACCGCCATTTTGCCTTACTCTAAAGCTGAACTCTTCGCTCAAACTTTTCCCCCTAATTCAACCGTAGACAATTCTTAAGATTTTCCTACTACTTCAACTCCCTCCAACTCATTTATGCCAAAAATAGAATTTCTTCTAAAGACGTCATTTTTTGCTCTCACTGAGCTTAACAATAAAAAGGCGTATGGTCCTGATGGTACCCCTAATGAGGTTCTCAAAACTTGTGCTTCGGAGCTTGCACCCTGCCTTTTTAAACTATTTCGTCTATGTCTTTCTACTTCAACCATCCCTTCTATCTGGAAACGTGCGCTCATTTAGCCTGTGCCGAAGAAGGGGAACCCCTCTCAACCCTCAAACTATCGTCCAATTTCTTTGACCTCCGTTCTTTCTAAAGTTTTCGAATCTATCTTTAACAGGAAGATTTGGAAACATCTAAATTCTTCTAATCTTCTCTCTTATCGCCCACTACAGTTTTCTTAAGAAACGCTCTACTGGTGATCCCTTTCCCTTCTCTCTGACTCTTGGTCTTCCGCTCTTCGGCATTTCAGTGAATCTTTTGCTGTCGCGCTGGACATATCGAAAGCTTTCGATAGAGTCTGGCACAAAGCTTTGATTTCCAAACTTCTCTCTTTCGGAATCTATTCTTCTCTCTGTGACATTCTCTCTGATTTCCTTACTGGTCGTTCTATAGCAGCTGTTGTAGACGGCCACCGTTCTTCCTTTAAATCTATTAGTAGTGGTGTTCCTCAAGGATCTGTCCTATCCACAACACTTTTTCTGCTTTTCATTAATGATCTTCTCTCTGTTACTTCATTTCCTTTCCACTCCTATGCTGATGATTCCACCTTTTATTACTCTTTTCAATTTGAAAGGCGCCCCTCTCAGCAGCAGTTAATAAACCCAAGAAGGTAACTTTAGAGCAGCTGACCTCTGATCTATCTCGTATTTCAAATTGAAGTAGAGAAAACATGGTCGTTTTAAATGCCACTAAAAATCAATTAATCCATCTCTCTAATCGACACACACTGTGATATCTCTTCAAAAACACTCAACTCAAACCAACATCTCTCCTTAATATTTTCTTTTCTCGTGATCTTTCTTGTAAAGATCATATTTCTCTTTACAAAACAAGCTTCTAAGAGGTTAGGGTGTTCTGAGGCGCCAATAGAATTTCTTCCGTCCAATTCCAGTTGCTTGCTCTTATAGGGGTGTTGTTCGCCCCTGTATGGAGTACGCCATAAGCATCTGGGGTGGTTTCACTAATACAGCTCTCCTTAAAAGGTGGAGTCTATATCAACTCTCCTAATCTCACTAATTCTCTTCAGTCTCTTTCTGCCCGTCGAATTGTTGCGTCACTCTCTCTATTCTATCGCTATTACAATGGACACTGCTCTTCTGAGCTGTCTTGTCACATACCTCCTCCATTGAGAAGAACTCGTGCGAGTCGTCTTTCTAAACATTCTCATTCTTTCTCTATCCATGTACTCTACCAGTAAAGTATGGAACACACTCCCTTAATCTATTTTTTCCAACTTCCTACGACTTACACACCTTCAAACGACCTGTATCAGGTCATGTCGGCCTTTAATTTGACCAATTTATCGACTTTCCTCCTAACTCTGGTGGAAATTTTGGGATTCTTCTGGCCTTTACCTACCAGAGGTGAAATAATATATATATTATATATATATATATATATATATATATATAATATATATATATATATATATATATATATATATATATATATATATATATATATATATATATATATTTACTTCCTGTGGTTTAAAGAGGTAGTGATGAACTCTTGCATGAGAAGCTCCTTGTGTCCCTGCCCCAAGAACAGCTACTTTCTTGACAGATTTTGATGCAAGGCACAGAGAAGCTACGCCTGATGAAGCTGCTGTTCTTAGTTCTGTAATTGATGATCCGTCAATTACCTGGTAATAGTTTTAAAGGACATTACTATTTCCTTTTATATTTCTTTAAAATTTTTAAAAATATTAGAATTAAACAAAATATAATTCAAATTCAAAATTCAAAATTCTTTATTCATTGAACGTACACTGTTATTTACAATAGTAGTGGTCCTATACACTACTATACTACTACTACTACTACTACTACTACTACTAATAATAATAATAATAATAACAATAATAATAATAATAATAATAATTTATTTCCAGAATGATTTCAGTAATGAGGCACATTTTAATGTTTCGCACGATCAATTACATTCTATCTCATTATAACTTCTAAGTAAAACATTTAAACTGAGGGGGATTTATGAGTGTCTTTAGCAAATAAAGAAACAAACTTCATCTTTGATCAAAAAAGTAGTTAGTTACGAGAAAATAATGAATCTCTTAATATCCTAAGTAGTATAGGTTGCGCTTTTGACAGGTGCCAGATTTAGCTACTTTTTGAAAAATCTGGCAACCTGTCCCTAACGGTCTTTTCTGCATTCTGCATTCTCAGCGACCTTCCAGACATTTTCTTTGTCGGTTCAAGGACCCCGGACCCCCAGATTCGAGCCAATTCCAGCCAAACTGAACCGAAAAGAAAATGGTCAGGAAAGAGAGTGAGGTGAACGCAGCGATTTTGCATACTCAGGCAACTTCCTGATACCATTTTGGGAGGGTTCATGGGACCACCGCAGGGGCCCCTTCCCCAGACTTGAGGCCAATTTCAATGGGTTGAACCCCCAAAATGGTATCAGGAAAGAGCGTGAGGTCAATTTGAGCGGAGTGATTTGCTTTGCAAATCAAAATCCCGTTGTGGCTTAGGTTGCCAGATTTTTCAAAACGTAGCTAAATCTGGCACCTGTCAAAAGCGCAACCTATACTACTATCCTAATTACAAAGAGAACTTAAAAATAATTGTTTATGTGTATTTTGATCTAGATTAGTTTAAATTTTAATTTGTGAGTACTTTATGGAAAAAAAAATATTAAGAAAACCTGGTAACTGTTAAAGTACTCTAATATTAAGATAAAACAAATAAACTTTTTCATTATAAAATCTAAAAGTAATAGGAAATAAGTAAGAAGAACCCTTTATTATCAGTTTTAGTGGAGCTAACAGGCGTGAAGAGCACGATAACAATATATATATATATATATATATATATATATATATATATATATATAATATATATATATATATATATATATATATATATATATATATATATATAATAAATCACCACTGCTCACGGCAAAGCCCTATTCAAGGAGGGGGTGCTAGAGCAATAGAAGAGATAAAACAACCCACAAGCCCCACCTAACGCAAATTTCGCAGGTGAGCACAGACGTGGGCCTTAAAGGAATGGAGATTAAATTTAACAGGAAACACAGAAGGTGGGAGAGAATTTCACAAAACAGAGGTGCCTGGAAAGAAGGAGGCACCACAGTGAACAAGCCTGGAGTTGCCTATGTGTATACAAAATTGATGTGCAGACAATGCACCCTTCTGCTACGAGGACGCCGTAAAGATTTAGGTATGCGAGTGGACAGATCTATACGGCGATAGTTAGAAGAATCAGAACGGCTACCTTTTTCGGAATAGTTGGACTAATGCGCGCTTCCAACACTGAGGAAAAGTACTAGTATTGAGGAAAAGAGAGAAAAGTTGAACGAGGGATGGTGCTAGATCAGAGGCATACTCCCTTAAAACTCGGAGAGGAATGCCGTCCGTGCTGCTTGCCTTCCTAACGTTTATAGACTTCAGAAGCCCATGCACCTGATCAAATGTAATCAGGGATAAAGGCATGGGACATCCTAGAGGAGAAGAAGTAGGAGGAGGGTTGCCGGAGTCGTCCAGGGCTAAATTTAAATATAAATTTATGTATAATTTATATATAATTTATATATAAATTTATATATAAATATAAATATTTTTTTTGGAGAAGTTGAGTTTTCTTTCAATCGGAGTGTTAGCAACAAAACCATCAGAGCGGATAAGAGAAGGAAAGGAGGATTAACAGAAGTTGTTAGAGATGTTTTTGACAAGAGGCCAGAAAGATTTATGAGTAGGAGAATTTAGGAGCTCAGCACACCTTCTTTTTTAGCGAAAAAGTTAGGCTAACCATAGAGTTTCAAATTATATGTTGAATAGTTTTGAAGTGAATAGAGCATATAAAGTTCTATAATTTGTATGTTAGATAAAGAAAATATGAATAATAAATGAAAATAATAGTTATAGCTTTTATAGTTATAGGATTCCTTAGGAGCTGTTTACCTAGGCGATACGTCAGGAGCAGTTCCGACGGATTCCTTTTTGCACCATCAGTGGTGTAGTGGTTAGCATGATTGTCTACCATCTAAGAGGCCCTAGTTCGAATCCTCACCAGCAGTTTTTGAAATTATACAAAATTGAATTCCACGGTTTATTATAGTGGCAATGTACATGATAACAAATGAACCTGCGATTTCGAGGATAGAACTTTGACCTCCTAACCCTACGCCCAAGTATGGTCGGAGGATTCCTTAGGAGCTGTTTACCTAGGCAATACGTCTGGAGCAGTTTCGAAGGATTCCTTTTTGTACCATCAGTGGTGTAGTGGTTAGCATGATTGTCTACCCTCTAAGAGGCCCTAGTTCGAATCCTCACCAGCAGTTTTTGAAATTATATATATATATATATATATATATATATATATATATATAATATATATATATATATATATATATATATATATATATATATATATATATAGGGAAATGATCAGTCCAGATTTGGATTCCAAACTACAAGTTTTTTTGAAGACAAAAGTTAAAAGAAGAGTTGACAAGTTCCATTAAGAAAATTTTCCTTTCATAAAATAAGAAGGAAGCATCGCAAATCAATGAGCTTTCACAAAACGTCATATTTGGTTGTAAAATCTATATAAGAGCTCGAAATAATTTCTAACTTCTAAAAATTAAACAGATGAAAAATTATCCCAAAACGTATTAATATTAGATTGAATAGTAAAGAAATTCAAACTAGTTACTAAATAAAATGCCTTTGCAAAGCTCCAGAGTGTATATATCATTAGTTTCCTAAGAGAATTAAGGAAATCACGTAAAAGCTAAAAAAAAGAGGCAGTCATAATCCACGATAGGTGATGAGCTGACCAAATTTGAGTAACCAAGAGATTGATAAAAAGTTTTCCATTCTTGGCAAGAAAAACTAGACGATAATTGATTTGTATACTTGTGTGGTTTTGTGTGGTAGCGAGAGGTTCAGGGTTCGAGGCCTGGCCGGAGCGGGAAATGTGAGAGGCTTCTCCTTGAGCTTAGCTCCGAATGATTATTATTATTTTTTATTTATCAACCTTTAAAAGTAAAAGACGATTGAGAATTCGGATTCCAAGAGGTTTTGTGAAGTTTATGTTAATTTAAAAAAAAAATAAAATGCAATTAAGAAAACTCATTTTTCAAAGGGAGGAAATTGGGCTATTCTTCTTGTCCTCTCTCTCTCTCTCTCTCTCTCTCTCTCTCTCTCTCTCTCTCTCTCTCTCTCTCTCTCTCTCTCTCTTCTCTTTTTATTATATTGCCTACTATTTGGCTCAACAATTTGAACTGCATTAATAATTATAAAAAAGACTACTATTACTATTAGTGTTAGTGGTGGCAATAGAAGTAGTAGTAGTAGTAGTAGTAGTAGTAGTAGTAGTAGTAGTAGAGGTATTAATGATAGTAGAAGAAGAAGTAGAGCTTACTGCTTTCATTTCTCCTGTGTTTTCATCCATTAGCACCACAATCGCGTTATGAGAACTTTTCCCAATTTCACTGTTATTTGGGTAACTCGTGACAAGTTTCGTTGCCAACGCTCCTTGTGATGGCAGATATCCAGGCATAACAAGCAAGACGCTAACATATATATATATATATATAATATATATATATATATATATATATATATATATATATATATATATATATATATATATATATATATATATATATATATATATATATATATATATATATATATATATATATATATATATAATAATATA